>QANU01094673.1:0-50049 GCA_003254905.1 Nissolia schottii | reverse complement strand
TCCAACCTCCCAGTAGAATGTGTAAAGAACGAGTCTTTTTATGACAATTCCAGAAATATTTTCATATAAAAAATGTTATGCCCTTCAGTATCCCAAAGGGTGTGATGCATTTAACAACAGCTCCAACTAAGGGTAAGATGCATGCCAAATATAAGCATATCTATTTTTTAAAAATGCATCCATCGAGATTTTGATAAGCCATGCTCCACTCATGGAATATATAACCCATGTTTCACAATAACATGTGATTTGCACATTACACAATTGTATTAAAATATTTTTGTCACATTTACACTTAATATTCACAGAGAAGACAACACACGCAAGACATTTTGTCAGCCTTCAATATGTCAAATCAGACAAACCATATCATATTTGTATTGTAACGGTTTTTTTTTTTTCTCTTCTATTTATTGTTTCATACATTAACACGTTAATACAACATACAACATTTTTTTTTGACATTATTTCTTTGAAAATTCATATTATTATATGAATGAAATGGATTTTCTGCAACAAATAGCAAGGACTAACAAGGGCAAACTGGTCAATGCAACAACCACGATCAACAAACAACGGCAAACAATTTGAAAGGGGAAAAAAGTTAGAGAGAATGGGCATGTGGCAACGGATCCACAGGACCTAGGCCAATGCAGGAGCAAGAGGGAGAGAAGGCGCAATTCATATTTGCACGATTACTTCATTGGGAAGCTTATGAGTGTAGTAAGTCAATTCTTCTTCTTCTCTGAACTTCTCTACTCATCTCTGCTTCCATTTCTAACCTGCGATTCTGCAGGTGAATGGCACGGCAAACCGCGACGTCAGGAGCGCAACTGCATGCCGTGGTCCTTTATTCCCGCCGGGTGAGCTCGTCGGGGAGGCCACGGGGGTTGGTGATCGAGAGGCGTGATCTCTCTGTGCTTGAGGTGCTTGCTCTGTTTTTCATAGTCGACCTTTGGGACTACTCTGTTCTTCCAATTTTTTCCTTATACTCCTGTGTTACTGTTTCATAGCTACTGTACCCTTGGGCTTGAGACTCGTTGCTTAGACTCGTTTTTTAATTCCTTGATTACAAACTTCTTACATTTTCTCATGTCAATTTTTCATCTTTTAATAGTCTCTAAAAATGTTTATCTATTTGTTCTATAATTTCACAATGTTTACTATTATGTTTTTCTTTTTTTCAATTCTCATGCATGTGTAATTTTTTATCAGTATTTTTGTGTTATTTTAAACAAAGTATTATTAAAGATATTGGATTCTTGTCCAAGACCAAATCCACATCATACTTATTACTTACCTGCCAAAAGCGTCGTACACATTATCACAAATGTCAATCTCATCAGTTTTTAAATTTTTTTGCACGAATACACGTATTGTAGGTTCCAACACGTGAACGTATGCAACTCTTGAAGACCCCCCTGTATTTCCAACATTTCTAATGGAAAAAAAATTGGTCAAAATGAATTAATAATTTTCATTTTTGTGTAATTTTTTTTTACATTGAATTTGGAATAAATTCCTAAAATTTAAATTGCATTCCTAATAAATTCCTATTTTACATTAATTAACTATATTAATTTCACATCAAATCTAACTATTACAAATTAAAATGAAACTAATTACATGTCATTACTCAATTACCTTTGTAAATTTACCAATGCTTTTTTACTTTGTGCTTTATCTGTGTTTCTTACTCCATATAGGCTATAGCTGATACCACCACTGCATCACATAGGCTCCTATGGATACATAATGGCCCTGCATGAATTGTCATTTGTACGATCTTTTGGAAAGGAAAAACAATAAAAAAAAGGTGCCAAAGGAAAGAGAGAAATGGATTGTGGGCAGGACATTAGAAACTCACACCACCATGGTCTAGTCAATGACCACTTTAATTACATCCACACTAATGCATTGAATTGTCTAGTCCACATCAGCGTGTACAACAAAGTGATCTACATGCAAAAAAACAATATTTTAAAAAGGAGTTCTGTTACACGTACACCAAAAAAATATACACCATACGTATATCTTATATTTATATACATAATATTTATGTTTTAATATCTATAATGTTTGTGTACTTAATTAAGTATAATTGAGAATATCATCTATAAGTTTGTAATGTTTGTGCATTCATGAGAATAAAGTTTGTGCATTAGTAATGGTGTATGTATGAGTGTATAAAATTAGGTGTATATGTAACATTTTTGTTTAAATAGATGGGGTGCCTCGAGACTCATGCTTTGCATAGTCATGACGTGCATTCTCGACAAAAACAAAGTGTCTGTATATGACTAAAATTATTTTCATAACAAGCAATTTTTTTAGACACATCTATCCAGCATTCTTATAATCAACAATGACTTTATATAAAACTTAAGAAGATTGTCAACTCCAAGTAAACGGATTCAGTGATGCAACGTTTAGACCATATCGGAATCGCCAAGAAGCAGAGAGTGCTTCGATTACATTCCGGAGAAAAACGCACACAATATTAACAACGACAACAACGGATTCAATCAAGCCCATGAAGAAGCTCCACCAGTTCCACATTAAAATTCATTTCAGAAAGCACAAACGGTTGCAATAGACTCATGATATGGTTGCAAGGAACTCAAATGATAGTGTAAATGGAAGGTCCATTAGCTTTCTTATCGTTGGGATGAGACTTGCCCTAATTATTAGCTTACTTGTTCATTTCATGATTTAAATAAACAAAAATGTTACATGTACACCCAATTTCATGCATTCATACATACACCATTAATAATGTACAAACTTTATTCTTACGAGTGCACAAACATTAAAAACTTGTAAATGATACTCTCAACTATACTTAATTAAGTGCACAAACATTACATGTGTTAAAACACAAACTTTATGTATATAAGTACGAGGTGTATGTATGGTGTATGATTTTTGGTGTATGTGTAGCAGAACTCTTTATTTAAGGTTATCAAACTTGAGAGTTTAAATAAACTCGTGAAGTCTCAGCAAAATCGGATCGTAAATTCGTATGAGTTTACATACGTAAAAAAAATATGTTATAAACAATATAATTAGGAATTAAACTTGATTAAATATTGTATTTATAATTGAAATTGAATAATGTTAACTTTAAACTAAATTAATAAATGCATGACACTTAGTGGTTATGTCATACTTTATTCAGTTGATGTATTATTTTATAGTTCAATAAAACATAACTCAATTATGATAAATATATGAAATTAACAAAATAAACTCAATATACATTATCTGATATAAACAAAGTTAAGTAAGTATTAACAAAGTTACAAAATTTGTATATTTTGAGCTAAACTCATAAACTCGTAAGTAGATTTTAATTCGTAAACTCGTTAGTAAAATCGAGAGTTTACTTAAACTCGTACGAGTTTACTAAAAAAGAATTTACATAAATGTTAACTCGTTTTATGTAATAAAATCATAAACTCTTAACACTCATGTCCTCCTTCTTCCATTAATGGGTTATCATCACCACCAATTAATTAATATATATATATATATATATATATATATATTATATTTCTCATTCTCGTCAACTTTAATACCATTCGATTTACTTTCTGTATTGTATTTAATACATAATATGTGGTTTACTGTCATTTTTCAATATACATTCACGCACACCACATTCCAATAATAGTTATGCTACACGTATACAAAAAATATATACCATACATATACCCTATACTTATATACATAAAGTTTATGTTTTAATGTGTGTAATGTTTATGCACTTAATTAAGTATAATTGAGAATACCATCTATAAGTTTGTAATGTTTGTGCACTCATAAGAATAAAGTTTGTGCATTATTAATGGTGTATATATGAGTATATAAAATTAGGTGTATATGTAGCATTTTTGTTCCAATAAACATTAATATATCAATACTATGATACACATTAATTTTTCAATACAATTCTTAAATCTGAAGTTCATTTCACAGTATACACCACCAACATCACCCACATCACATCTAATCCTTTATAAATACTCACACCACCAAAATCACTCACATCACTCACAGCCAATCCTACAAACCACCTTATACAATGTACAATCACTCACATTACAGCCAATTCGGAGAAGAAAAGGGGACGACCACGATTTCGGAAAGCAAGGTCGGGATGGACAACCCACGACGGAGATTGGGGGGGTTGGAGAAGAAAGCAACGATAGAGGAGGACTTGGGAGAGGAGGACGCAGGGGCGATGAAGTGGGGCGGCTGCTAGGGTTGCGTTTTTGGAGTGCTGTGATGAAGTTGAAGACAGTAGTACTCCAATTTCTTTCCTTCCTTTATTTTTTTAAAACTAACCCACAAAAACGAAAAAAAAAAATGGAATAATAAGCTTAACCAAGTGAAAGATGAGCTGGTAAGTCGTAAGTGGTTGTAACCGTAACGGGAACGTATTCAGCTTGCAAGCCCCGGGAACGTTCTGCAAATTTGAACGTTGCGTTTGGGTTATGACTTTAGTTGGCCTGTTCAGTTAACAAGTGGTTAGAGTTAGTTTCTGCCGTTATAACTCACCGTAAAATCAAATTGTATAAATAGCAGTTCCTTCCTCCGAGTAATCATTTTCACAATCGACTTTCTCTCTCTTCATCGTCTTCTTCTTCTTCTTCTCTCTCTCTGATACTATCACTCTTCTCCTCTCGATCTTTCTTCTCTGTTGTTCTTTCTGAAGTGTTGATTCGGATTCCCTGTTCTGCAACTGAAGGCTGGTGAAAATGCCTCTCGGGGAAAGGGACGGAGATTCTAGCAATGCTCGGTATTGTGGCATGGAGTTGATAAAGTTCGAACTCTACATGCCAGATGTCCTCGCAACCCATCTTGCTCGTGGAGGATTCGATTTCGTTGTTGCTTCTCTGGTTAGTTTTCCACCCTCTCTTTCGCAACATTTTTCAATCTGAAATGGCTTGATGAAGTTAGGGATTGTTAAGTTGAAAGAACCGTCGTAGTAAAATATGCATGTTTTCGTTTATCAGAATTCTTGATTGTGATTTTTTGTGCCTATCAAGTATGTGCATCGGCTTCAGTGTTGTGTGCTCTGTACAATGAGTGCGTTATTTTTTTAGTCTTTTCGCTCATATTTCATCAAATTAACGCAAGAACCGCAAGAATGTTGTTGCTTTTAGATTAAGAAGCGGTGAAGTCTGTGATGAATGAGATTATAGTAGAGTGAATCTGGAATTCGAATCTTTATGCATAACATCTTTGTTATTAATTTGAAGTATCTGTTTTATGAAGAAGAAAAAAATAACTAGTTGTGTTTTGCTTTTCCTCATCATTCGGGTGGTCAATCAGCAATCATGTTTCTGTAATGCTTTTCTAGTGAAACTGTTTCAATATATGGTCTCACTTCATGTGAAGATGTTAATTACATCTTAGGCAATTCCTTCGGCTTATAAGATCTATTCTTCAACTGTTGAAATTGTTATAACATCATCTGTTTCTTAAAACTTGTTTAACTTAAATGATATTATGGTCCGATTCAGATGCATCCTGTTTATCGGCCAAGCATAGCGAAGAAGCATCCTTTTCCTGAACATATACGATATACTGATCCAGACATGAAGGTGAAAGCATGTGACTGGAATGAGCATGTAGTGGGTATGCGTTACTTTTTACTATTATGATTTGCTTTTCCTTTTCAAATTTTTAGCACGAATTTAGATTTTTCCTTTAAAGTTGCTACTTCTTGATGGTTTCATCTCTTAATATTTGACTTTATTGATACATTGATATCAATGTGTTTTGGGTTCTCTGCCACAAATAACTTTTGTCTTGTGGTCTCTGGGATAACTGGTTACTTGGGGGCATTGTTATGTGATGTGGTTTACTCCTTTTGGTTGGGATAGATGTTGCAATGTTGCTATGTTTATGGTGTTTTGTGGGAAGTTGCTTTGTATATGCGATCATTGTATTCTCTTATTTATTTCCTATATTCTTTTGTTTGTTAAATAAATATATAAACGTGTTCCGGATCAATACATTTGCTTACCAACTCTCTAGCAGGAGGATGGACTCCCTGAAATCCCAGAGAACATGGGAGCTACAGAAGAAAAACAGCTGTTATACTGTTGGCTGTAAAGTTCTCTTGGTTCTTAATTAACCTTGTGTGGTGCAGTCAGGCCTTACTTCGAAATTTGAGTTGATCAAAGACGTCATCATTTTTTGAGGGCATTTTTTGATTAAAAATTTTGCTTCGTGCACCGCAAATTTCCTTTGTTTATTTTTTATAATTTTTCTTTGGTCCATTGGTGTGAGTTACACAAATACAGATCCTTGCCATAAGCCTCCTCCCCCACTTAGGAGAAAATGGAACAATCACTCCCGCAAATGAAACTACATTCATCATAAGTTCATAATTAAATGTCAAAATGATTATTTTGCTTTTATCTTGAAAGTTACTGGTACTGTTCCTTGTTACATGAAAATGGCCACCTTTTTTTGCTTCAATTTGAACTGTTATGTTTTTTAATGACTTCCTTTAGTGATCATGATTAGTTTTGTAAGTATTATTATTTTAATTGCTTCATCGATATATGCTGCATACATTCAGGGAAAATTAGCTCATGGATAGACCTGGATTCAGAAGATGAAGCTGTTAGGAAAGATTCTGAAATTGTTCTCAAACAAGAAATTGCTTGGGCCTCTTATCTCACTGTAAAGGTGTGCTTTGGTATAACCAAAATGCAGTAAATTTAAAAATTGGATCCCTACTTTTCTTTGTTTTAATTACTTAGTGGAATGAGTGGTTTTACATATATTTATTTCTTCAATTTGAAAAATATTGCTTTTATTATGCTCAAATTATGAACCCTTGAACTTGTACTAACAGGGAAGAAAGCATTTGGTTTTCTTGCCTTGCTTTTACGGCTCTAATTTGGTGCGATACATATATTCTTTGTATAAATAGAAAATTTGAAGTGAAATGGTTTCAAGAGTATTTTGGATTAGGAACTTGATCTAAGGAAATTTATATTCAGTTTAAGCTACCGAAATATTGGTGTGGAACTTGTTGAGAAATGATAAATTCTGCAAATACATATTCTTTAAATTAATAATCCCTATGAGTTATCCCCATCAAATTCATATTGAAATTTAAAGAACCACTACCATTTGACTGTTATAGTTTAGTTTCTCTTTGGTATTTTGACATTGTAGTTAAGGTACATGTACTATGTACTGTTCAAGAGTTACCTTGTGTATCGCGTGATCTGACTTTTATATATGTAGACACACACACACACACACATCTACACACACATATTTATATACATACACACACACACACACACACACATATATACACATACATACATACATACATACATACATACATAAACATACATACATACATAAACATATATATATATATATATATATATATATATATAATGTCACACTTCAACATGTATCCTTTATTTCTGGTGAGCTGCATATGTCTTTCTGACTTTTAAATAATATGCTGCAGGCTTGTCTTCTTCCAGCTCCTAAGGGGGCTTCCTGTTTTAACTATGCTAGGTGTGTTCATCAAATCTTACAGAACCAAGAGAACATGAAGGTGCCAACCTATCTTCAAGTTTTATGATTGATTCCCTATCCTTCATGAATGTCACTTCACCATTCTTATACTTCTTTTCTTTGCAATAAAGTTGTGGCTTAGGATTCCATTGGGAAATCCTGATGATGACTCTAGTGCTAGCTCTGCTACTTTGGTGAGTATAACTAGGGTGGATTTATATATATTGTCTTTATCTTATTTCTTTCACACTCTTGCTTGCAAAACATGGTTCTTATTCAATGTGAACTATTTGGTATTTTTGTCCCAATTATTTTTGTTCTTCATGATACCGTTGGCTTCTCAATGAAATAAAACTTGTTGTAAAATCAGAACTGCTGAACAGTGAGAGATTTTTTTTTAATCATGTATTCATGTTCAACAAGACATGACACTAAGGATTTAGAGGTTAATATGAGCCTTGACAGGTCTGATCCATGTAGCCAACCTCCCATAGTGGGAAAAGGTTTAGTTTGTTTATCTATCTGTCTATCTACTTTTATCTATCTATCTATCTATCTATCTATCTATCTATCTCTCTCTCTCTCTATATGTATATATTGATTTTCACATATAATAACTTTTCTGAATATTAAATTGTCAAGGGGTAAACTGTTAGATCATGAAGATTGAAGTTTTTTCATATATGAAAATTTATGTCATTTTATTTATTTATTATTTTCAGTGACATTTCTAATTTTGATTTTCAGGTTGATTCTTGGGAAACATGGAATTCGTTTCGTATACTATGTGGGCATCATAGTCAATTGTTCATAGTACTTGATAATTTGTGAGTATTTTAGTATTTATTTCTCACTTTCTCTCCTTAATTGCACCAATTCTTTATTAATCCTCAAACATGCACATTGATCTTGGTATTAGGGGTGCCTTGCCTTCAGAGAACTCACTCAATCGTTGGTTTGGGGAGTCTGTTATTGCTGCTATAATACATACAGATGTAAGGACATCTTGTGATTTATAATGTGTATTTGTCAAATACATGCTGCTACTTCTTTAATAGTGGTTTTGATTGAATTTTTGCTAGTCGTTTTTAAGTAAGGCTCGTGGTAATGGTAAATACCTCTCAAGGCGTCAGCAGAAGTTAATTACTGATTTCTTTGACCATTCTATACAGGTAAACTTACAAATTATTTGAATCTCTTGTTCTTTAAATATTGAGTCAGTAAATCAATATTACAAAGTGCATGGAACCTCAACCTAATGTGAAAAATTCCCCGATCACAAGGACCAGGGAGAGGTGTCATTATTTTCACCTAACACCAATCACCATTATTTATTGAATTTTATCCTTTCTCTTTTCCCGTCTCATTTATTTGTTTGTGAGACTTTGTAAGCTAAAGCCTATCTGCTAATAAATTTTTCAATTATTTGATTCTACAGAAGGACACCCTTAGCAATCCTAAAAAATCCAGTTAGTCAACTAGTTCTTTTTTCGTTCTAATGGTACTGAGTATTTCGAGGCATGTGTAGATCATTATAACTGGAAAAGAAGCAAGTAGATCGGATCATTTTGCTACTTTTCGCATTGAAGGTAAGTTCCTATTTTTGTTATATTGATTTTTCTTTTAAATTCTGAAGTTCATTTTTAAAATAGTAAAATATCATTATCTAAGGTCATTTGTTTAAAGTTTTCTTAATTTCTCCCTTTGAGTTTCTTTTATTTAGCCTACATTTAGGTTTCTCCACGGATGAGTTGTTTTCATCTATTTTGGTTTTGTCCTTGTTCCATGTTTAGGAATCTTCTGTTTTTAATGAGGGTTTTTTCTTTTCTAGATTCAGAAAAACATCCTTTACGGCCATATTTGGACTATATTGGTCATCTATACCAACGGATGGAACCTCTTCCTCTGAAAGAAAGTTTTGAGGTATCAACATTTACACGTGTCAACTAGAAAGGCATATTTGCAACTATTGCATTCTTGACCCTTTCAGTGTTTTATGCCAGTTCGACACAAGGGATATTTTACACTCACCATTCCAAGTTAGTATTCTTTTTCCTGCTTTGCTCTACTTAGTTTTAGTAGATTGTCGGAGGGAAAAAAAACTCTAGTTTCCATCTTAATTAGTGTTAGAATCTGTAATTATATAATTAGAGTATGATAGAGTATGTAAAAGGGAAATTATATATTTGTGAATATCCTTGTATTTATTATAGAGTCTTTTTATAATCTAGCCTACGCTGTGTAGGTGAGACACATAATTATTCATGTCTTTCTCTCTTTCCTTTTCTTAACGTAGTATCTAGAGCCTAGAGTGAAAGGCATCCTCAATCCAAGCCATCAAGAGGACCCGCGTGTATGTTGCCACACATTTAGTATACATGTTCAATTCAAAAAAATATTTACCTAGTTTCATGTATGTAAAAGATTATTTACCAATCTGATGCAAAATATTATAATAATAAATTTTAGACCAATGCTTGGTTGGTTCAAGTGGTTCATCATTTGTTCCCATTAAACAAAGTCTCATATTGGAGTCTTGTGGATGGAAAAAACTAGCATGGAGAGAGATTTGCTCCCATAGTAGGCCGACCCATCTCAAGACAAGTTAGGTGGAATCCAATGTACTTTAGATATTGGTAAGTTAGATCAAAAAATAATAATGAAGTTTCTTTTTTGGGATAAAATTAAAAAATTGAAGTTTAGCTTACTCGAAACTAGTACGTATTTCTTTTTAATTGCATTGTGTTGTGGTATGTCCTGAACAGTTTTGAGATATATGATTTGAAATTTTACAATTCTTTTGCAGCCTATTGAGGATTATTCAGAGGCTCTCGTCTATGAGAATTCTGAGAATGACTTAATCAAATACACTATGGTATGGCAGCCTATTAAGGATTTGTCATTTTTTTTGTTTTTGTTATATCCTGTTGCAACCCCTGGCTTGCCCGTCAAACCTAATTTAGGAATCTGTAGTAAGTGCTAGTTGATTTATCTGAATACGCAGGTCAACTGACATACTCTACGTTGAGCACTTGAGCTGTTTGTAGTGCTTAATAAAACTAAAATTCTTGTAACTATACTTTTATGATGCGTCTTGTCATAGATAGTATAGGTGTAGAAGGCATCCAGTAACATTTTGTTCTTATTTTGTAGGCATTGGATTAGAAACATGATCTTAGTTTGTTAGAATGTATTTGAAAAAAGAGGCCTTGGTATCTATGTTTGTTTGCTGGTGGTCAAGGTCATCAAAACTAGCGGCTTTGGTTTCTTTTGTTTGAACTATCAATCTAATCTATAGCTTTCTTTATGCTAGTATATGAGAGCAATTCGTAAAGCATTGCTGGACAGGGTTCCTAAGGAAAAGGCATCTTTGGTTACCACAGTAAGATTTGTTTCTAGCATCTTGTTCTAGAAGCATCTTGATTCTTTTGTAAAACGATTTTTTAAGTGTGTGATGTACATGACCACGGATGTTGTGTGGCAACCCTAACGGTTATTTTCTTGTTCCTCTGGCTAGGTATTGGTGGTTGTTGGTGCAGGGCGTGGACCTCTCGTGCGGATGTCTATTCAGGTGTGGTCTTGTACAGTTTTGGAAAATGTGGATTTAGGAGTATTCTCTTGGGAGTGACTTCTGTCATCTTCTCTTCAGGCAGCTAAAGAAAGTAGGCGGAAGATAAAAGTTTATGCCGTGGAAAAGAATAGAAATACAGTTGTTGCACTTAAAGTTAGTTATAGATCTTGTTCTTACATTTATAGTGATTTCAGGAAATCATATCCCAATATAATGAAGCTGTTTGCATATTATAGAAGCAGATGAGTTCAATTTCTTTGTATTTTTTATTTTATAGTTCCAGTGCCCGTAATTGTCAATCCTAGTTTAAACATTTTCCAAGTGCATGGTGTGTCCCACTGCCACATTTTCTAACATCTATGATGTACGTATATTTCTCACCTGGTGGGGAAAAAGTATTGGTGTTATGTGTGAGTCTTGATAGTATTTTGTTTACATTCTTGCATTTTTCATGAAGTCTCTGTCATCATCTTTTATGTTGTTTCAGTGCTCTGCTTATAAAATTGATTTACTTTTCTTCGCCAATACTTTATCGATGACTATATTGCTTGCAGATTTTGAAACATCTGAAGCATCATAGGCATGACATTTTACTTGTTGGAACAGGAGTTAATCAGGTTAAATCAATGGGATGATTATGTTACCATAGTCTCAAGTGATGTGCGTTACTGGAATGCCCCTGAAACAGTTGACATATTGGTATAAGTGTACTATGATAATTTGCCACTTGCTTAACTTTATTCTATATTGTAGTTTTTAATTGCTGTTCATAAATTTAGGTAAGTGAACTGCTAGGCTCTTTTGGTGACAATGAGCTGTCTCCTGAATGCCTTGATAGAGCCCAGAGGTTTCTAAAGGAAGATGGAATTTCAATACCTTCTTCGTATGTAAAATTCCTTTTCACTCTATATGTTATTGATTTATCTTTGTTGAAGGGTTATTCACCAGTGTTTGTCAAGTCATTCAAAATGAATCATGAAAGGTTATACGTTTGGGTTACATGTTTGAGAGAGAAACTAGCAGAGATTGCATAGGAATTTCTGCATATTTTGCTCAGTGAAGCATTTGGGGATTATTTTATCTAAGCATTTTAAAAATTCCTTTGTTTTTCGCATAGCTGCACTTACCTAGGGAAACTGGAGGAACAATTGAAATATTAAGCATCCTTGGTTTTTCTTTTTCTTTCTTTTACTTATTTATTTTTGTAAAATATTGCACTTCAATGAAATTTTCGAAATATAGGAATTGGCAATAAATTTACCTTCATCAACTTCGGCTAGAGACAGCATCAGGAGCATAGATTTTTGCCATGTAGTTTCACTTCTATTTGTTGCCAAAAATTGAGTGCTGTATAGGAGCACTGCTTCATGTAACTAGAATAGATGGAATTTACAGATATTGGTGGTCAGCCAGCTGAACATTCATCATTAATGAATCCATGTACTTTAACTTTCGATATCTTTCTTTATTGTTTTAGTTTGTTTTTAATTACTGGTTTCAGGTACACAAGTTTCCTCCAACCAGTGACAACGTCGAAGTTATATAATGATGTATGTCTCTTGTACTCCCCTGGCAAATTTACAGAAATTTAGTGCTTCATTGTACTTGCTTGTGGATATATTTCAGGTAATGTCACGTGAAGATATTTTAAATTTTGAAACTGCTTGTGTTGTGAAAATGCACAGAATAGCCCGGCTTGCACCGTCTCAGCCAGTTAGTACCTTCTCATTCAGTTCGCTTTCCTTGCTTTTCTGTCATTCTATTGTTGTTGAGCTTCATGTCTTGCTTAATAGTTTTGATCATATTTAATTGGAGGACTTACTTTTCCGCCTCAGAAGGGTAATATTAGGTAGTTTCTGTTTAATTTGTTTGGTTTTGATCTATTTGCTTAGGTTTTCACCTTTACTCATCCAAAACACGTTGATAAAGAAAGCAACCAGCGGTATACAAAGTTGCATTTTGTGATACCTAATGACACTGGGCCTGCAATGGTTCATGGTATGTTGGGTGTTTCTTCCACTTTTGATTGAATAAGTCTTCATGAAAATGATTCATATGAAAATATTTCATTTTGCTCTGAACATTTTGCAATTTTCAACTTCTACTGTTAGGAATTTTGCCTGTCTGTCTGTATTGTCAAATAAATCAATGTGGTTGAGACCTCTGAAGGATACAGAAATTACTGGCAATTGTCCATCATCTTCTTCAGGGGAAAGAGATTACTTTTGCTGGATCATACATAATGTGATGTTTATTATTTTGATACTGGCCCTTTGCACTTTGATGATAGGATTCGCTGGCTACTTTGATGCAACTCTTTACAAGAATTTTCATCTTGGAATTGAACCTTCAAAAGCGACAACAGATTTGAGGAGTTGGTATTGACCTTTGTTCCCCTTTTCCAGTTTTATTCCTTTGAAATAAGAAAGGACTTAAGTTTTGTTAGAGTCGAAAAGCTGAAAATATTTTATCAGAATATATATTCTATTAAAAGAAACCCCAAAATACAAAAAGTGTCATAGTTAGCGTAAAAAACTGAATATTTTAAGAATACTGACAGTGGATTTGTCTTTTACTAATTTTTGTAGTATTATGGAGAAATTTTTTAAGTGAAGACAAATTTAACATATCATCTTTAAGCACACTCAATAAAAGTGAGTCTCACTTGATAGGATACAAAAACACTTGATGAGACAAGTTGTATGACTCACTTTTATTGTGTGTACGTTAAATTTGTGTTTACCCGAGAATTTTTGTGGTAAACTTGATGAGGTATAGGTGATCTCTTGGAGCCATCCAATGTAAAATTTGAATTTAGTAAATCTAATATATTAAAAATCATTATATTAATGAATAGATTGGATTGAGCTTTTGTTTGGCTAAGTCTGTAGTCTGTGTACAGGTGGTAATGCATTCAGGAATCATTCTGTCCCTTTTTTTTACTGTGATTTTCAAAAGAATAGTAAAACAAATAAAATTGAAGCGTAGCATGAAATCACAAATAAATGGATACAACTCGTATTCACTACCCTACATCTTATTTGATCTTTTCTACAGGTTTCCAATATTTTTTCCGTTACGGACACCTATTTGTGTGGACCGTGGTTCTACCATGGAAGTACATTTCTGGCGCTTTTCTGATTCTAAAAAGGTTGGTTTTGTATCATTTGCGGAATTCAATCATATTTGTCCTTGCATTTATTTTTCCTTTTCATACCATTGATTTCAACTTCTTCATGCAATGTGAAACAGATCTGGTATGAGTGGTGTGTTTCATCTCCTTCTCCTACGCCAATTCACAATTGTAATGGTCGCTCCTACTGGGTGTCGCTCTAGTGGAATTTACTTGGAATATTTGACGAAGTTTGCGTAGAAACTGATATTTGGAACTAGCATCTTACTGGTTCAATTAATTCATTTTAGGAAAATGTACAAAATAGACGTTTGGGATGATTGATTCTCTTATATGAGTTGTGTAAATAATATTGCTTTAGTTTGTTTGTTAGTATATCGTTAGCTATTTGATTTTGGAGCATAACTGTATAAATATAAGAATGTTATATGGATAACAAAATTTGGACAACAAAGATACAATTCTCACAAAATCATGAATCCACCATGGAGAGAGAAAATGTGAGTATAGTGAGAACTATGCTTATGTGAGAAAGTTGTATATTTGTTATTCAAATTTTGTATTCTACATGTGCACTTATTCCAATCTTCTCTCACTTATAAAATCACAACTAACCATTTACTTATGCGAAACTCATTCCTTTCAAAAACCTTTCAACATAAAAAAATGTTCATTGACAGGCTAGAAAACAACAATTTTCATGAAAACCATTCCTAACTAGAGGAATCTACATGGCTGAAAATATGAACCTACAAATGGGCTCATGGGATTGATTTTTCATGAAACTTTCTTAACACTCCAAGGTTCAAATCTTTCAACGACTTAAAAAATACTAACATTTCTCAAAAACTAAAACCCTAATTTTATCAACCTAAAATGATCAAACCTATCCTTAAGAAAACACAACCCATCACTATTTGGTTCATTCTAAAATCTCATGTCATAGTTTGTGTTTGGAACAAACATGGATCACATGGACCTCATCACTACTCAATCAGCGAAGTTCTAAGGAACAAACATACATGGGCTGAAACCCTTAAAAGGAATGCAAGTTTATCACCTCTTGGTTTGTCCCCAAAACTCATATCCTAGTTTATGTTAGGGACATCCATGGATCACTTAAACACAATCAAACTATAACAAACAAAACTCTTATGAAAATAACCCCACAAGGCAGAATCTACATAAAGTGGAAACACAAGTTTATCACATCTTGGTTTATTCCATAAACTCCTATCATAGTTTATGCTTGGAATAATCCGTGGATCATCTAAACATCATCACAGCTCACAAACAAAACCCTAATGTGCAAAATGGTCACGAGGCCAAACTTACACTAGAGAAATTATAAGTCCATCACCTCTTGGTGGATTCCAAAACTCATATCATAGTTTATGTTTGGAATCACCTTGGATCATTTGAACTTCATAAACTTTAGCCATGAAAACCCTAGCTCAAAAAAACCCTAAGGTCAAATTTTGTTCACAAAAACACAATTCATCATAGTTGTTAAACTCTCGAGTTAACTCGTAAACTCTTATGAGTTTACGATTTTACTACACAAAACAAGTTAACACTTATGTAAACTCTTTTTTGGTAAACTCGTACGAGTTTAAGTAAACTTTCGATTCTACTACGAGTTAAAACCTATCTAGTAGTTTACGAGTTTACCTCAAAATATACAAATTTTGTAACTTTGTTAGATACTTATTAGATAATATATATTGAGTTCATTTAGCTAATTTCGTATATTTATCATAATTGAGCTATGTTTTATTGAATTATAAAATAATACAGATATTGAATAAAATATGACATAACCACTAAGTGTCATGCATTAAGGTGTATTTTATGATATTTCTTTCATTAATTTAATTTAAAGATAACATTATTCAATTTCAATTATAAATACAATATTTAATCAAGTTTAGTTCCTAATTATATTGCTTATAACATATTTTTTTATGTATGCAAACTCATACGAGTTTACGATTCGAGTTTGCTGTCACTACACGATCGAGTTTACTTAAACTCTCGAGTTTGACAACCTTGCAATCCATCACCTTTTGTTTTGTTCCAAAAACTCATGTCATAGTTTATGTTTGGAACAACCATCGATCATAGGAATCTCATCAAAGCTCACAAAACAAAACTCTAAGGCCTCAAAACTTCCTTGGCCGAATTTAGTCACACAAAACCCTACCTTGTTAGAAAAACTCATTTTGCAAGAAAACTATTTCATGAAAACTCTTAGTACTTGCAAGAAAACTAAAAAAACAAAGCGAGAAACAAAAGCACACATAGAAAACCCTAAGAGAACAACCAAACCAAATCAGCCCTCTACCTTTTCGTGGGAAGAAAATACATTTTTCTTGAAGGAAAACTCATGGGAGGGTAGAAGTAAAATAGAGGAAGAAGAGAGGGAGGGTTGCACAACCAAGGGGCTGAAAAGTGAGAGGAAAATGTTGCTTATTGGAGTGTACAATGTCATAGAAAGAACACATGCAATGCGAGGTGTGTCAGAAAAAGCAAAAAAATGCAAAATTTCCAATTTTCTATGTAGAATAGGGATGAAAACAATAAGTTATTTTCAAGACATAGAAAAGTGGGTCCTACATGGGTCTATGGTCTCTCGAGACCCCAAACAGAGATAGAGCGGGCCTCGCAGATCGCAAGCCTGATCCTAACTTCTAAACCGTAACTCCAATCGACAAACCAATAGAAGTTTTGGAATCAACGTGACTAAATGAATATTATTATCTAATTAATAAATTATGACTATATGGTCCAAGGAATATGGCTAATTAACAGTTAAATACTGATTATTGCACATCAGGAAATACATCATTTAGGTTTAACAAAAAACAAGGTGTTACACATATTAGTAGTGCCATGTGACTAAAATAAATTCACCTAACCCATAACCTGACTCCAACTTGAGCCATAACCTGTTATATTAACTGATTTTGAGTAGTGGGTGAGTCATGATTTCAGGGTAAATTCATGTCAAATAACATGTTATGGGACAAGTTGTGGGTCGAATAGGTTTATTTTGCTTACACAACACTACTGACATAGCACTATATTAGCCATGTCAGTAGTTAACAAAGTCTCACTAATGTTAGGGACTAAAACATGCAATTTCTTATATGTTTAGATAAAACAAAAGGAGCATACTTCCTTGGACCAAGTCAAGTTAGTGACCAAAATGATCCTTACAATATTATAATAGAACGAGGTAATAAAATTATCATTTCTTTTCTCTCCTTCCCTTTCTCCCACCTCCACTCCCCCCTCACTACTACAGCTTCGCTCCCTGGCGTAGCCCTTACCCCTTATGTACAGAGACTTCCTCTGCCCCCACAATCTCACTGTCTTTCTCTCCCCTTTCAATATCTTTTCTTCCCTTCTAATTGTTAGTTACAATTGCAAAAAGACAGATGTACTAAGTGGCGAGATTTCATTAAAATTAATTTACGCACTATCTCTATGTGTTCATTGAACTTGAGTGTGTTTGCATTCCTTATTGTTGTTTATTGAGCTTGAGTCTGTGTCTCATTTCCCTATGCTCTTTCCTTCTTTTTTCTATTTCACGTTTATTAACTATTTTTTGGGTGCATATAGGGGTGGGAACAGGCCAGACCAGACCAGGCCAGGCCGGACCATTAACAGGCCAGGCCTGTTTCGTAAATTTCTGGCCTGGGCCTGGCCTGTTAACTGTTGTAGGCTTTTTTTTAGCCTGGCCTGGCTTGGAGCCTGATAGGCCTGTCTGATTTTTTTATAATTAAAAAAAAGCTGCTACTTTTGGCATGTTATTGAGGCCTGTTATTACGGCCTGTTATTGCGGCCTGTTACACACTCAATAAAATAACATTCACGGCCTGTTATTGCGGCCTATTATTGCGGCCTGTTATTACGGCCTGTTACACACTCAATAAAATAAAATTCAACAAGAATAATGAATCATCTTACAATACCAATAATATCCAAATACGATCTACGTCCAAAACATACAAGACAAATAATATCAAAATACCAAATAAACAAGAATTATTCTCAACACAATATTAATTATTCTCAACACAACATTAATTCACAACACAAGAATTATTGAGAGATGTGAGTCTTGAGAGATAATAGGCATATAGCCGTCTAGGGTTACTTACTTTAAAAAGCAAAAGCAAAATTAAAATGATAAAATTATATTAATAAATATAATTACATAGAATGATGCAAAAAGTAATGTTAGTCTAGTGGTTACCATGTTACTTAGTATGGGGAAGGTCTTGGGTTCAAACTTTGCTGGAAGGTAAATGAGTTTTAATATTTTAGTAAACATATGTGTATTTGTAAGTAAACAGGCCGGCCTGACAGGCTTAAGTTAAAATGGCCTCTTTGCCAAACAGGCCAGACCACCCTGACAGCCGGCCTGGCCTATTCCCACCCCTAGGTGCATACCTTTCCTAACTCTTGTTATTATTTTGAACATAAAAATGTATTAAAATATAAATATATTATTATTATATTATTATTTCATAGTTAAATCTTAACCATTTATTATTATTCCCATGACTAAGATTATGAGCCCATTAACTCAATCCTTCTTGTGTAAGTCTCTATTCTTTTTTTTTTTTTGAAAAACCCTCAATTCAACGTTTCTCGATTTTCATTTTGGTCAACTTGGTTTCTATTAATTTTTTTGGCCAATTTCTTCTGTCTTAATTTTTAAAGTTGGACAATTTTGTCCTTCCGATAGTTTGCTTAACGGTTGTTGCTGACGTGACACTAGACGGAGTGATGTGGCACGTTAACTGACACGTCAGAGTCATTGGCATGTGCCTTGCACATGAGGTGAAATGGCGTCGTTTTGATGTCCTTTATTAAAAAATAATTCATCTTTTGCAAGAGGTAAGACTAACCAGGGTTAGCCTCATTGGCATGTGCCTTACACATGAGGTGAAACGACATCGTTTTGATGTCCTTTATTAAAAATAATTCAGTAACTTTGCCACTAAGCTATAGACAGTATTGTGATATAATGTTACAACAATTATATTTATTATATACTTAAATTATGTTACTAATTAGTGACTCAAAAATTAAATTTAATACATCAAGCTAAATAAATAAACATCATTACCTCCANCTAATCAGTTAAAAAAAATCAAATTTTTATAAAAAAATATAAATAAAAATTATAATAGACTTAAAATAACTCCAATAAAGTGTCATTAATAAAAACTTTATTTTTTTAATGAAAAATTAATAAATTAAACTTATTAATAATATTAATATATTAATATCCAGATTATCCTATTAATATTTTTTTAAGAAAATATTAACAATAAGCTTAATTTATTAATTTTTTATCAACAAAATAAAATTTTCATTAATGATACTTTATTAGAGTTATTTTAAGCCTGTTAAATATTTTATTGCGACTATATATATTTTTTATACTTGAATTGTGTTACCGATAACTTAAAAAAAATAAACTTTTAAGCAAAAAATGTACAAATAAAAATTATAATAAGAGTTATTTTAAACCTATTATAATTTTTATTTTTACTTTTTTTTCATAAAAAGTTTGATTTTTTTTTAACTCATCGGTAATACAATTCAAGTATAAAATATATATAATGGTTGCAGTTAAATAATATAATAATATTGGTAGCTTAGTGGTAAAGATGTTTGTTTATTTTGCTTGATGTACTAAATTTAACTATTGAGTTACTAATTAGTAACACAATTTAAGTATATAATAAATATAATTGTTGTAACATTATATCACAATAATGCTGGTAGCTTAATGACAAAGCTGCTTGCTTCTAACTGAAGGGACCCAGGTTTGAGTACTTTGAAAATTAACAAGGACTAAGTTGACCGAAATGAAAATCGAGAGGAACTAAATAACCTCTAATTTATTAGTTCTTTTTTTTTTTTTTAACTTTGACAATTTCATCTATCTTAAATTTTTGGCCAATTTAGTTGTTATATTGACCATTTCATCCCTTTTAAAATTTTCCTGTCACTTTAATCCTTATTACTTTTCAAATCAATCAATTTTAGCAAAACATTGTGTGTTTTGCCATGTAAATACTAAAACGCCCCATTTTCATCTTTTGTAAACATACCCCATCAATGAATGTTGTTTTTCATTGTGCACACACACGTTTTGTGAATATTAGATGCAAAATGATGTAGTTTCACTTATTTGTGTAAAACGACTTCATTTTTTGTGTGGATCTTTAATATGTCATGTCTCTCCATTATGTTCTAAATCATTCATATGAAAGAATTAACTTATTTAATTTTTATAATTTTCGGTCAAATTTTTTTAAAAGAGATAAAATTGACTAATTTAAAAAATAATAAAGACTAAATTGACCTATTTAAAAAAAATACACTAAAGACTAACTCTGGCTGAAAAAATTTAAGATAGACAAAATTGGGAATTTATCCCTTTAATCTTTTATTTACTTATTTTCAATCGAATGGTCAAACAAAGAATAAGTTTATAACCGTAAGTAGCACAGGTATGGGCTTAGTCATCAAACTTTAGTTAGAATTCAGTTTCTGCCGTTACCAGTCAGCATCAAGTCAAACTGTATATAAATAGTAGCACTCTACTCTGAGTAGCCATTTTCACAATCGGAACCTTCTCCGTTCTCTATCTTATTCTCTCGAACTTTATTCTCTGTTATTGTTTGTTCTCTATTCTTCTGTCTGAGTTCTACAATTGAACGCTGGTGAAAATGACTATCGGGTTTAGGTTAGGAGATTCCAGCGATTCTCGGTTGTGTGGCGTGGAGGCCGAGTTCGACTATGACATGGTGCAACTCATCCGCTCATTTCTCGCTGCTGGACGCTTCGATTTCCTTGTTGCTCCTCTGGTTCGTCTTCTTCAACAATTTATGTTTTTTTAACTTCTTTTCAATCAGAAATTGCATTCTCGCTTGCTTTGTGTTTGCATGTTGAAGAATTTGTTGCCGCTTCGTTTTTTTTTCTTTTTGCATTCTTGAAATCAGTGCATTTTCATGATAATGGTTTATATGCATTTTTTGTACTTTAATGATTTAATCAAATGATTTATTGCAGTTTACATTCGTATACATTCTTCAAGTAAGTGCAGTTTCTTGTTAGATTTAAACAAAATCACAAACTGAACAAAAAGAAAAAAAGAGATTCAGTTAAAATCACGAGCATTGGTGTAGGTGTCGATCTTAATATGCGTTTCTTGTATGCGTTTCTTGATTTTATGGTCTGCTGAACAGTGGAGCTGTAGTTTGGAGTGTTGTTAGCATTACCTTTCAAGAATATTGAGGCTAAACAATAGAGTGAAAAGGAATTTGAATGTTTATGTACGTAGTATTGTTATCAATTGTCTGTAAAAAGAATTAGGTATCAATTGTCTGTAAAATGAATTACGTTAATAAGTTAATAATTGTGTGACTGTTTAGTTGGCTTTTGAAGTTTCAGTAATTGGTTTCTCTTTGTAAGAATTGAAAAATGTTTGAAAGACTTAACTTAGCATTGCTCGTATGAATTCTTTGGACATATTGTTAATGTGACATTTCATATAAATATTAATTTGGTCTCATACAATTCCTTTGCCATACACTGAGAAATGATTAAGAAATGATTTTATACTTTGATTCAGGTGGATCCAGCTTATCGGAAAAGCATAATGCCGAGCCATTTGCTAATATTCTGCTAGTTTCTGGGTCAGACTTAAAAGTTCTCCCAACCGAATGGAATGAAAGTATATTCGGTATGAGTTACCTTTGCTCTTTCCAAAGAAATCCACAGTCTAGGAATTGTTGCAAAATGCACTTGGTTCTCAATTAAGCTTTGCTTCAAAATTCGACTTAAATAATGCTCTCTTGATTATTGCAGCACCTTTTATAAGAAAAAAGAAAATAAAAATTCCTTTTACTTTCTTAACGAGAAGGTAAATTTTCCCCCTTTGATTCATGGTTTGATTTACTCCCTCTTTTGTGTTGGCGAGATAATTGCACTCCTAATTATGTAATCTTTCTTTTCTTTTATTTTCTTTTTTCTTGAAAATATATTCTGCAGTTTGTCTCAGAAACATACTTTCTTTCTTGAAAATGTATTCTGCAGTTATGTTTTCTATTGACTTCCATTTGTGAAAGCATTTAGTCTTCTTGTTATATGTTTCATAGATGTTGAATATGTTGAGCTCTGAATGATATCCTTCTTGGGTTCTCAACTGTGACAAGCTTCTAATATGATTTATTGCACTTATTCAGGAAAAATTAACTCATGGATAGACTTGGATTCAGAAGATGAAACCCTTAGGATGGATTCTGAAATTGCTCTCAAACAAGAAATAACTTGGGCCTCTTATCTCTCTTTACAGGTGTGATTTTGTATAACCAAATTGTGGTATATTTCAAATTTTATTCCAGCCCTTCTTGGTCTTAATTCCATTGTAAATGAGTGGTTTTGCAAATATTTATTGGTTCAGTGTGAGCCCACTGTTTTTTTCCCTCCAGGAGTTGTGAATGCTTGATGTTAAATTTTCATGATATTATTTGATTTTCTGTATTCATTTTTCAACTCTAATTTTACGCTATGTTCTGATTTTGTATTTGATTAGAAAAATGAATTGAACTGATTTCAGATGTTGTTTGATTAGGACCGTGATCTTAGGAAATTTATTTTGGGTACCTTGTGCCCGATATCCTAGGAAATTGTTGAAAAGTGTCTAGTTACGTCAAATCGTCATCGAACTTTAAAGAACAACTAGGGATCAAGGAAGTCAACCGCTAACAACTGTCTCTACTATAATATATCACTATCTACCTCTCCTATCTACTATAAGAATTCCAGAAGAATTACCTCTTGTATTCATTGGGCCAGAGCATGCTGCTTCGATTTATATATAACTTCACTTCCTGTTTGTTAATTAATTGCCTCATAGTAGTGTCATACTATGAAACATTGTCACAAACAAAAAGGAATCCTTTATTTGTAGCGAGCACATAGTTTTTGTAACATTTTATAATATGTTGCAGGCTTGTCTTCTTCCAGCTCCCAAGGGAACTTCCTGTGTTAACTATGCTAGGTTACAGGGTGTAAAGAACATGGAGGTGCCACTCTTATTGAAGTGTTCGTTTTCCTTCATGAATGCAATTTCACCATTCTAATACTGCATTTGTTATTTGTAACATCGTAATAAAGTTGTGGCTTAGGATTCCAGTGGGGAAGCCTGATGATGACTCTAGTGTAATCTTCAGTACTTTGGTGAGTAAAAAATAGCTAAAACCTTTTGTTCCAGTACTCATCAATACTTTGGTGGGTTCATAATATCTTTACTCTTCCTAAAACATAATTTGGCTGAGCATCAAATTATTGATGAGTGGATTTTCAGGTCATGAATTTAAGCTTTAGAAGACATGAAAATATATTAATTTTAATTTTGGATGCCTTTTTAATCATGATTTTCAAGTTGATCCTTGGCAAATATGGAATTCTTTTCGTCAGCTCTGTGAGCATCATAGTAAATTGTGTGTTGCACTTGAAACTTTGTGAGTACGTTAGAATTTACCATTGAGCATTAGCTTATTGTTCCTTTTTGGTTTGCATGCTAAATCTGATTTTCAAAACTGTTATAGGATTCATTAGTTTAAATTTAGGAAGGAAACAAAAAAGGATACTTTTATGGTGTAGCTATTTTAGAAATCTTATTTCAGAAACTACTCTTCTCTATTGATGAAAAAGTACTTCCATTTTAGAAAAAAGAACAACTACTTATCTTAAATTTATTTAAATATCAAAATCATTCTTTTATGTCCTCAGTTCGAGACCAGACAAAGACTCTAAAGGGTGTATAGACTTGTAGTTGACTCTAAGGGTATCACTCTTAGTTGAGCAATTGAATTGGTTGGAGTGCTCAATAAAACCGAAGTCTAATTATAAGTGTAGCAATCTTGTGTAACTTGACTTTATGATATGGACTTCTCTATGCTTCAATTGTTGTGGTCTTCCTCCTCCCCCTAGTCTGTGTATGTTGGTGTGCTGTAGATTATGCCATGTAGAGCAGGTGCAGAAATATGGCTAGGTATCCTTTATATTAACTTCAGTTATCTGCCCTTGAACTAGCTTATTGGGTGGAGTTAGGCCCACAATCTTAAGATGATGTCATAGTTTATATTCTTTGTTTGATAATGGGTCACTCGTAGATGTCTAGTCCCAAAAATTTTGCACTCTAGATATCCAATCATGGACATGACAGGGTGTGTAAGTCCTACATTGCTTAAGCATATAGCCGAGATAGCATTTATAATAGTTTGTGCAATCTGAAATTTAGGCCAACAAAATTTAAGATTGTATCAGAGTCTATCCTATTATTGGTATTAGGCCATCTGCGGATGTAAACTTCAAGCTCCATTTCTTGTATTGTGCATGAGGGGGTGTGTTAAGTTCCACATTGTTCAGGGATAAGTCAAAATAGCCTTTATAATAGCTTGGGCAACCCTCTTCCTTAAGCTAGCTTTTCAGGTTGAGTTAAACCATTTGGCACTATGCTTTTGTATATAACATATGGTTGTACTTATTCAATTGGCACTAATTAGAAACATGGTTCTCACCTGGTCAAAAAATATTTGGAAGAGGCTATTATGTTTGTTAAATATCAGAGGTTTGTCATCTGCTATCATGTTTGTTTGTTGATGCTCGAGGTGCCATTGGTCTATTCTGTGTGCGCTTGCGATCTAATCAGTAGATTTCTTTATGCTAGTATCGAAGAGCAATTTGTCAAGCACTGTTGGACAGGGTTCCTGATGAAAATGCATCTAAGACTACCGCAGTAAGATTTATTTTCTTGGGGTTCTTTATCTATCTTTATATATATGTGTGTGTGTGTGTGTGTAAATACACGCGCGCGTGTTAAATATGTACCACTCTGGATGCTATTGCATGCCTAAATCGTATTTAAATTTTGTTGTTCTTGTGGCTAGGTATTGATGGTTGTTGGTGCAGAGCAAGGCCCCCTTGTTCGGGTATCATTACAGGTGCGATATTGTACCAAAATTTGGATTTGGGTAATATCCTTTTGTTGATGTGGCTTTTATCATCTTCTTGTGTAGGCGGCTAAAGAGACTAGGCGGAAGCTAAAAGTTTATGCCGTGGAAAAGAATCCAAATGCAGTTGTTGCACTTAAAGTTAGTTGTAGATCTTGTTCCTTCATCTTATTTTTATTGTGATTTCATGAACTTATATGCTAGTATATTGAAGTTATTCGCATATTACTCAAGCTGCTGAATTCAATTTCATTTTTAATTTAACTTTACAAGTATGTGGCTTAATCTTCATGACATTAATAATAGTACTGACCTGATAGCTGTCAACTTCTATATAGAACTATCTTTTAAGCATCAGTTCAGCATTTTTTAATTGATTGAATATCTGTATGCATAGAAATGCATACGTGATGCTTACAAATACTTGTAATTAATTGTCATACTTAAAGCTGATGGTCAAGATAAACTATTTTTTCTTTTTTTGGAATTAGAGTTTTATGACGTAACAGACTGTGATACAATAGTCTGGAATTTTATGAGCAAATCTGTAGCTCTTGTTCTTGAGACTGGGGGTTCATGTTAATTTATTGTTCATGTTGTTGCTATTTTTATTAAGAGTCCTGCTGTACGTACACCAAAAAATATACACCATACATACACTCTATACTTATGTACATAAAGTTTGTGTTTTAATGCCTATAATGTTTGTGTACTTAATTAAGTATAATTGAGAATATCATCTATGAGTTTGTAATGTTTGTATACTCATGAGAATAAAGTTTGTGCATTATTAATGGTGTATGTATGAGTGTATAAAATTGAGTGATACATGTAGCATTTTTGTTTTATTAAGGTTCTCTCCATTGTCTTTACTGTTGTTTTGGTGCATGTTATTTGCTTTCTCCGCGTCGTTTTTAGAAACTAAAAAAAAAAAATAGTTATGACAATGTTAACTTTTCTTTCTAGAATGACGAATCTTTTGAATAACCATAGGCACACCATTTTATTTGTTGGAACAGGGATTAATTGAGTCAGAGAACTATGCGGATCTTGTTACCATAGTATCAAGTGACATGCGTTACTGGAATGCCCCTAAAACAGGTGACATATTGGTATATTTGTACAATCATATTTAGCCACTTGCTTAACTTTTATTCTTTACGCCGAAGTTTTTGATTGCTGTTGTCTTGGTCTAGGTTAGTGAAATGCTAGGTTCTTTTGGTGACGATGATTTGTCTCCTGAATGCCTTGATGGAGCGCAAAGATTTCTGAAGGAAGTTGGAATTTCAATACCATCTTCCTAAGTAAATCTCTTCACTCCATTTTTTATTTATCTTTTGAATAATCATAGTCATCCCTTGTTGGCTTTCTTATTTTTGCTTAGTTTTGTAACTTTTTTTTAAATAAATGTATACCAACATAGGTTAAGTCCCACTAATTCAAGATGAATGGCCAGTGTGAATGAGTTACATATTTTAGAGAGTCTTATTTGAATTACTAGATATTTAACTCAAAGGAGTATTTTGCCTCTGCTAGTCAATCAGATTGTAAATAACCTTTTGAATGATATTGAAGACAGTATCCTCGGATCTTTTGTATAATACTTCACTGATATTAATTTTTTGACGTTTATAAATTAGCAGCAAACTTTACATTCATAAACTTGGGATAGATTGTAGCTTATATTTTCACTTCTATGCCAAAAATTACGTGTTTCAAGGAGCCACTGCTTCATGTAAGTACGAGCAGATGGAGTTGGCCAGCTGAACAAAAATGGTTAATGAATGTATGTATTTTCACTTTTGATTTTTGTTTAGTTGATTTAGTTACTGTATTAGTGTTTATTTACCACTTTCAAATATACAGGTTTCCTCTAGCCAGTGACAGCTTCAAAGTTATATACTAATGTATATCTCTTGCGCTTAGCTGACAAATTTACTCGTATAATTTTTGTACATCATTTTATTGCTAGCTGTTATATTACAGGTTCAGAAACATAAAGATATTTCACACTTTGAAGCTGCTTATTTTACGAAAATACACAATGCAGCTCGGCTTGTACCATCTCAACCTGTCAGTGGCTTGTACCATCTTGCTTTTCCTTGAATTTATCGACTGTTTTCATGTTTGGTTAATATTTTGGTTTAAATAATCAGTTTATTTTTTAAAGGATTTAATTTTCTGGCTCAGTAAGTATAGATTAAGTGGTTTATGCTGATTTAGTATATTTTTTTATTTGAAATGTTTGGGTTTTTAACTTTACTCATCCAAAACACTTGGATACTGAAAGCAACAAGCATTGTAAGAAGTTGCGCTTTGTGATACCTAAGAACACTGGGTCAATAATGGTACATGGTATGTCTTTCTTCTCTAATTCAGTGAGTAAGTTCTCATGGTAATTTTTTTTCCATAATATAATTAATTTTACTTTGAGTACATCTTGCAAATCCTAACCACTAACCCTAACCCTAATAATCAAACCAAAACCCTAACCACAAAAACAAGACTAACACTAACCCTAACTCTAATAATCAAACAAAAACCATAACGTAAACCACAATCAAACCCTAATCAAACACTAACCCTAAACCCTAATTAACAAACCTTAAACCATAAGACAAACCCTAACCATAACTCTAAACCTTACCTTAACCCTACACACTAAAAACTATAACCAGTTGTGAACTCCCTCAAAGGTAGGAGGGTTTTCTGTGGTGAACTCCTCATATTTCTGGGCATCAGCTTCTTGCACCGTTGGGGTTGCGTTCCTCCGAGCGGTTGCATTTGCCATCAGATTTGCTGCTCAACTCATCTCTCTAACGAGGTCTACGAAGTCTGCAGGCTCGGCGATACGTGATGTATGGTCTCTACGGGGCGGCATGGCTGATCTGCTGCACCTGCACAAATCCCGAGTTGATCAAGCACAAGAAAGGCTAGTTAACATGTTCGGAAGCATAATGCGGCACAGTCCTCAGGCTCACTTGGACTGACCACTCTGATACCAAATGTAACACCCCTTCTAGCTGCTTATGCTTAAGTCATAAGCAATGCTCACAGAGTTGTTAACTGCTTTGGTTAGCCCTATCTTATCTTGAAAAATATTCTTTTATAGAAAATAGGGAGCAATTTTCCTTCCTTTATTAAAACATAAAATATAAGCCATGCGTGTTTTATATAAGCAGAGCACTGAAACAACATAAAAGTTGATGATTATGAGAAAGACTTCATGAAAAATGCAAGAATGTAAACAAAATACTATCAAGACTCATACATAACACCAATACTTTTTCCCCACCAGGTGAGAAATGTATGTACATCATGGATGTTAGAAAATGTGGCAGTGGGACACACCATGCACTTGAAAAATGTTTAAACTAGTATTGACAATTACTGGCACTGGAACTATAAAATAAAAAAAATATAAAGAAATTGAACTCATCTGCTTCTATAATATGCAAACAGCTTCATAATATTGGGATATGAATTCCTGGAATCACCATAAATGTAAGAACAAGATCTATGACTAACTTTAAGTGCAACAGCTGTATAGACATCCACACAAGAGGCCCACGCCCAGCACCAACCACCACCAATACCTAGCCAGAGGAGCAAGAAAATAACCGTTAGCGTTGCCACACAGCATCAGTGGTCATGTACATCACACACTTAAAAATCGTTTTACAGAAGAATCAAGATGCTTCTAGAACAAGATGCTAGAAACAAATCTTGCTGTGGTAACCAAAGATGCCTTTTCCTTAGGAACCCTGTCCAGCAATGCTTTACGAAATGCTCTCATATACTAGCATAAAGAAAACTATAGATTAGATTGATAGTTCAAACAAAAGAAACCAAAGCCACTAGTTTTCATGACCTTGACCACCAGCAAACAAACATAATGGCAGATACCAAGGCCTCTTTTTTCAAATACATTCTAACAAACTAAGATCATGTTTCTAATCCAATGCCTACAAAATAAGAACAAAATGTTACTGGATGCCTTCTGCACCTATACCATATATGACAGGACGCATCATAAAAGTATAGTTACAAGAATTTCAGTTTTATTAAGCACTACAAACAGCTCAAGTGCTCAACGTAGAGTATGTCAGTTGGCCTGCATATTCAGATAAATCAACTAGCACTTACTACAGATTCCTAAATCAGGTTTGACGGGCAAGCCAGGGGTTGCAACAGGATATAACAAACACAAAAAAAACTAACTAATCCTTAATAGGCTGCCATACTATTACATACCCTGAGACCGAAACAGCTAGGAAAGGAAATAGCATAACTCCTTTCCCTCTCCATTATTCCAGAAGAGGGAAGTCTCGACCAGCTATTTGAATTATTGTTATTATTTAATTATTAGGATTTGAATTATTGAATAAGTTAGAAAAGGATCTGTTAGTTAGGAGAGAATATTGTTAGTTGAGAAGAATTAGGAATTTACCCAACCCATGATTCTCTCTCACAAGTGGCTATAAGTGAGACTTTTAGGGGAAGGGTTTAGGTATTCAGGAATTTAGGCTAGAACTAGGAGGACCAAGGGATCCTAATCTCCCAGGACTATTTCTATTATCAATTTCATCAATCATTCAATTCAGTTATTATCTATTGTGTGCTGTTCTGCTCGGTTAATCCCCCTCTGGGATTGCTGAACTGTTAATTAATTTCCTTAAGCATTACCTTAATCCGAATTGCAGATACCAGTTCTTACAACTGGTATCAGAGCATCGATCCTTGGAGAACGGTGTATGGTTTCCACGCGCGCAGGCATGGAGGCTAGGCTGGATAATTTGGAGAGGCAGGTAGAGGAGATGAGGGTAGCTCAGGCTCATCAAATGACCCTTTTGCAGCAGCTACTAGACAGAACGCCGCCACTGCAACCGAGCGGCAACCAAGGGAATGAGGACAGAGGTTCAGGTGAAGGGGAAGGAGAAGGGAGGGACGAGAGAGCAGAGCCGGAGACCCGGCGTTTTGAAGCCACGCGGAAATTGGAAGTCCCGATTTTTGTGGGAGAGGGAGCATCAGATTGGCTTGTTAAGATGGACAGATACTTCAGAGTGACACAAGCGGCCCCTCAAGACCAAATGGATATCGTGGCCCTAGCATTGGAAGGTGAAGCCCTCACTTGGATGGAATGGTGGGAGGAACACACCCCTTCACTCAGTTGGGAGCAATTTCGAGCAGACCTGCTCAAGCGGTTCCAACCGGGAGCCGCCCTCAACCCTTTGGCACCCCTACTGGAGGTGAGACAAGTGGACAGTGTAGCGAGGTATAGAAGAGAATTTGAGGCCGCAGCTAGGTCACACAAAAGCCTAGGAACCGAGGCATTACTCTGCATCTTTGCCAACGGATTGAAAAGAGAAATTCAGGCAGAGATTGAGGTTGCGAGGTTCGACAATTTGCCAGCTTTGATGGACAAGGCTATGGCCATTGAATGGCGGAATCAGGCATGGAAGGAATCAGGAATTAATCCCGGAAGCCGAAGAGGGGATCCAGGAACCAGATACGGCGGCAACAGCGGAGGACCCTCCGCGGGATCGTTCTTCTCCAAACCGGCGGCATCCACACGACCGCCAGATCACAGGGGAGGGACACGTGCAGAATCAGGGCACCAGACCAGTCAGAAGTCCATTGAGTCCACGGCAGGGAACAGACCGGGTCCAATGATGGGAGGAAGTGCGACGACCTGGGGAAACCCTAGGCCGGTCAACTCACGACGGCTATCGAACGAGGAGTGGGCGGAAAGGCAGAGAAAAGGTCTCTGTTTTCGTTGTGGAGAAAAATGGGGGCAAGACCACTGTTGCCCCATGAAACGCTACCAAATTCTACTCTTAGAGGATGAGGGAGGGGAAGACATGGAGGAAGAAGACATACCCCAGCAAGAGACACCCATACTCACCGAGGATAGAGCTGAGCTGCAGCTATCCTCTTACAGTTATTGGGGTCTTACATCCCACAAGACATTCAAACTGCTGGGAACCATCCATGGTCACAAAGTGGTGGTGCTAATTGACCCTGGCGCCTCAGCTAATTTCCTAGCCACCGAGGTGGTCCAGAGGTTATCTCTGCCGGTCAAGAGGATTCGAGAATTCTAGGTTGAGGTGGGTAACGGGGCGATAGAACGGGGACAAGAAGGCTGCGAAGCAGTTTCACTCAATATCCAAGGCGTGCAGTTATTCCAAAACTTTTTTGTCATGAAACTAGGCTGCTCCGAGGTGGTATTGGGCGCGGGATGGATGGCTAGTCTGGGAAGGTTTGTGGGAAATTATAAAGAGCTGACACTAAGCTGGGAGCAAGGAGGAGAACAGAAATTCCTACAAGGTGACCCCTCCCTAAGCCGTAGCAAGGCCCCTTGGAAGAATACCTTACACGCTCTCAAGAAACATGGCGAAGGCTATGTCATCACGCCCTTAGCCGGGACCACCAAAGACGCAGATGAAGAGGAGCTTTCAGCGAAAACTGAGGAATTTCTCCAGGAGTTCCACGATCTTTTCCAGCTGCCAGAAGGACTACCCCCACCATGGCCGAATGATCACTCCATCCTCCTCAAGGAAGGAGCCACCATCCCTCGCATCCGACCGTACAGGTATCCTCACTACCAAATATCTGAGATTGAAAAAATTGTTAATGAGATGCTGCAGGCAGGTATAATTAGGCCAAGCACCAGCCCCTTTGCTAGCCCCGTAATATTAGTTAAGAAGAAGGATGGAAGCTGGCGATTTTGCGTAGATTACAGGGCTCTGAACTGAGAAACCGTGGCCGACAGATTTCCCATTCAAGTAATTGATGAGTTGTTGGATGAGGTGGGAGATGCAGCCGTGTTCAGCAAGCTGGACCTTAAATCCGGGTACCACCAGATACGAATGAAGGAAGCTGACATTCACAAGACCGCCTTCCGCACACATGAAGGGCACTACGAATTCCTAGTGATGCCCTTCGGCCTCACCAACGCCCCCTCCACTTTCCAGGCGCTCATGAATCAGTTATTGAAGCCTTTCCTACGACGATTTGTTCTTGTGTTTTTCGATGATATCCTCATATACAGCCAGGATCTTAACCAACACTGGGAGCATTTGCGTCAGGTATTTGACGTCCTCCGACAACACCAGCTTTATCTCAACAGGAAGAAGTGCAGATTCGCTCAAAAACAGATTGATTACTTAGGCCATATCATAACACGCGAAGGCGTGGCAGCAGACCCCGCCAAGATCCAGGACATGTTAGATTGGCCAACCCCTAAGGATCTCAAGGCCCTGAGGGGATTTTTGGGATTGACTGGCTATTACCGCCGCTTCGTGAAGAACTACGGGAGGATCGCTTGGCCCCTCACCCAACTCCTCAAGAAGGATCAATTCCGTTGGGACGCCGAGGCCCACACCACATTTGAAGCCCTCAAGACAGCCATGACCACAGTCCCCGTCTTGGCAGTTCCGTCCTTTTCCAAACCTTTTGCCCTGGAGACCGAGGCTTCAGGCAAGGGCATTGGTGCTGTTTTGTTACAAGAAGGGCGCCCGGTGGCATTCATGAGTCAGAAATTATCAGACAGAGCTCAATCCAAATTCGTGTATGAAAGGGAGCTGATGGCTATGGTGTTAGCAATCCAGAAATGGAGGCATTACCTGTTAGGACAGCATTTTACGGTATTCACGGACCAGAAGAGCTTAAAATTCCTCTTAGACCAGCGCATTGGAGGGGAGGAATAGCAGAAATGGATGACAAAATTGCTTGGATTTGACTTCGACATTAAATACAAAGCAGGGAAAGATAACAGGGTGGCTAATGCGCTATCAAGGAAATTTCAGCTAGCATCGGTATCAGTAATCGCAGCAGAAGAGGGGGAAGAGCTCGCGACAGAAGTTCAAAAGGATCCGAAGCTCAGAGACATAGTTCAAGACCTGCTAACAGGTAAAGAAGCACCTACAGGTTACTCCCTGCACAATGGCAAGCTCTTACACCAGGGGAGACTGGCCATTCCGAAGAATTCAGCTTTAATTCCAAAAATACTCCGGGAATTTCACGATACTAAGTTGGGAGGCCACTCTGGATTCTTTAGGACGTACAAAAGAATCTCCGGCGTTGTTTATTGGGAAGGGATGAAGCGATCCATTATGGACTACGTGAAGCGGTGTACCGTCTGCCAGACTAATAAGCACTCCACACTCAGCCCAGCAGGCCTATCGCAACCCCTACCCATCCCCACAAATGTATGGTCTGACATCTCCATGGATTTCATAGGAGGCCTCCCCAAGGCTCACGGTAAGGACACCATCTTCGTAGTCGTCGACCGCATGACCAAGTACGCTCATTTTTTTCCCCCTGGCACACCCGTATACGGCAAAGGAAGTCGCCGAGCTGTTTGTCAAGGAGATAGTGAAGCTCCACGGATTCCCAAGCTCCATAGTCTCGGACCGGGACCGCGTTTTCATGAGCTCCTTTTGGGCAGGAATCTTTAAGGAGGCTGGCACCGCCCTCAAGATGAGTTCGGCCAACCACCCCCAAACCGATGGCCAGAGTGAAGCAGTCAACAAGTGTGTAGAAACATACCTCCGTTGTTTTACAAGCTCCAGGCCCAAACAATGGCTCCGGTGGCTCAACTGCGCAGAATATTGGTACAACACCAACTACCACGGGTCCATCAAGATGACCCCATTCAGAGTCTTATACGGGAGAGAACCCCCCATGTTGCTGCGTGGTGGCGGGGAAACAGCGGTGGACGAAGTGAGACACTTGATGGAAGAGCGCAACCAGACCTTGGACGAGCTGCGGTTCCAGTTAGAGCGGGCCCAGAACAGAATGCGCACATACGCAGATAAGAAGAGGCGTGACGTATCCTTCGCCCCTGGTGACCAAGTTTATCTCAAGTTACAACCCTACCGTATAAAGACTTTAGCCAAGCGGGTGAATCAGAAGCTGAGTGCTCGGTTCTATGGTCCCTTTCCCGTCCTGGAACGAATTGGCCAAGTAGCATATAAACTTCAGCTCCCCCCTGACGCCAGAATACACCCCGTGTTCCATGTATCCCTCCTCAAGAAATGCGTTGCACCCTCAGCATTGGTCCAACCCCTCCCAGCAGCCCTCACTGATGAGCACGAGCTTCAGATCGAACCTCACCAAGTCCTGGCTTCCCGCAAAACTGATGCCGGGCAATGGGAAGTTCTCATCAAATGGAAGAACCTTCCTAACTTCGAAAATTCATGGGAACCAGCAAAGGAGATCCAGTCGGCATTCCCATCCTTTCACCTTGAGGACAAGGTGAATTTTGAAGGGGAGGGTATTGTTACATACCCTGAGACCGAAACAGCTAGGAAAGGAAATAGCATAACTCCTTTCCCTCTCCATTATTCCAGAAGATGGAAGTTTCGACCAACTATTTGAATTATTGAATAAGTTAGAAAAGGATCTGTTAGTTAGGAGAGAATATTGTTAGTTGAGAAGAATTAGGAATTTACCCAACCCATGATTCTCTCTCACAAGTGGCTATAAGTGAGACTTTTAGGGGAAGGGTTTAGGTATTCAGGAATTTAGGCTAGAACTAGGAGGACCAAGGGATCCTAATCTCCCAAGACTATTTCTATTATCAATTTCATCAATCATTCAATTCAGTTATTATCTATTGTGTGTTGTTCTGCTCGGTTAATCCCCCTCTGGGATTGCTGAACTGTTAATTAATTTCCTTAAGCATTACCTTAATCCGAATTGCAGATACCAGTTCTTACATATACCATAGTGTATTTGATTAAGTCATTCTCAGAATTCTCATAGACGATAGCCTCTGAATAATCCTTAATAGGCTGCAAAAGAATTGTGAAATTTCAAATCATATATCTCAAAACTGTTTGGGACATACCACATCACAGTGCAATTAAAAAGAAATATATAGCAGTTTCGAGTAAGCTAAACTTCAATATTATTAATTTTATCTCAAAAAAGAAACTTCATTATTATTTTTTGATCTAACTTACCAATATCTAAAGTACATTGGATTCCACCTAATTTGCCTTGAGATGGGTCGGCCTACTATGGGGACAAATCTCTCTCTGTGCTAGTTTTTTTTCCATCCACAAGACTCCAATATAAGACTTTGTTTAATGGGAACAAGCGATGGACCACTTAACCATTCAAGCGTTGGTCTAAAATGTATTATTATAATATTTTGCATCAGATTGGTAAATAATCTTTTACATACACGAAACTAGGTAAATATTTTTTTGAATTGAACATGTATACTAAAAGCGCGGCAACATACGCGTGGATCCTCTTGGTGGCTTGGATTGAGGATGCCTTTCACTCTAGGCTCTAGATACTACGTTGAGAGAAAGACATGAATAATTATTGTCTCAACTACATAACGGAGGCTAGATTATAAAAAGACTCTATAATAAATACAAGGATATTCAAAATATATAATTTCCCTTTTGCATACTCTATCATATCCTAATTATATAATTACAGATTCTAACACTAATTAAGATGGAAATTAGAGTTTTTCTCTCTCCGACAATCTACTAAAACTAAGTAGAGCAAAACAGGAAAAAGAATACTAACTGGGAATGGTGAGTGTAAAAAATCTCGTGTCGAACTGGCATAAAATACTGAAAGGGTCAAGAATGCAATAGTTGCAGATATGCCTTTCTAGTTGACACGTGTAAATATTGATAACTCAAAACTTTCTTTTAGAGGAAGAGTTTCCATTCATTGGAATAATTTGACCGTATGGAGGTCACTCCGCTAGTGCCGCTATTTCTGGAGCTGCTCTCCCATCTTCGGTTACCAGGGTTAATTTCGGTCTCTTTCCAAGCCTGATTCCTCCATTCTATCGCCATGGGCTTGTCCATCGAGGCGGGTAAATTGCCAAATCGTGCCACCTCTATTTCTCCTTGTACCTCCTTCTTTAACCCGTTGGCAAATATGCACATCAATGCCTCTGTCCCCAGATTCTTGTGAGACCTGGCTGCGGCCTCAAATTCCCTCTTGTACCTAGCTACGCCTTCCACCTGCCTTACCTCCAAAAGCGGCACCAAAGGATTAAGAGCGGCTCCGGGTTGGAACCGTTTAAGCAGGTCTTCCCTAAACCGTTTCCAGCTTAGGAACGGTGTGTGTTCCTCCTAGTCCTATCCAAATTCTGAATTCCCTTTCCCTTTCTCCTAGAAATCTCCTTATACTACCTTGTGGGAGAGAATCAAGGGATTAACCATTATTCTCTCCTATCACTCCTTCCTTCCTATTTTATCTCAACTAACTTATTCTTCCCTGATTTTCTTAAGAAATGAGATCCCCCAATCTGCTGTAACAACCCAAAACAGATTTATTCTCCCCTTAATCTGTTTGTTCTTCTAGAATAAACAATTGAAAAGGAATTATTTCTTTTCCTTTTTTAGCTGCCGTTTCGGCTACAACAGCTGTTGGTTGATGTGTAAAAATACCCTCCCCTTGAAGTACCACCTTGTCCTCAAGGTGAAAGGAGGCGACGGCTGCTTGAACGTCCGCTGCTAATTCCCATGAATTTTCAAAGTCTGGGAGGTTCTTCCATTTGAGCAAGACTTCCCATTGCCCTGCTACATTTTTGCGGACGCTATGACTTGCTGGGGTTCCACCTGGAGTTCAAAGTCGTCGGTGAGGGCCTTGAGGAGAGGTTGGGCTTGACCGCTGGAAGCAACACATTTTTTTAGGAGGGAAACGTGGAAAACTAGGTGGACTCATGCCTCTTCTGGTAGTTTGAGCTTGTAGGCTACCTGTCCAATCTTCTCGAGTACCTGAAATGGACCATAAAACCGTGCACTCAGCTTCTGATTCACTCTCTTTGCTAAAGTTTTCATGCTGTATGGTTGTAGCTTGAGATAGACCTGTTCTCCTGGTGCAAAGGATACGTCCCTCCGTTTCTTATCTGCATACGTCTTCATCCGATTCTGAGCTCTCTCAAGTTAAAACTGTAGTTCATCCAACATCTGATTCCGTTCCTCCATTAAGTTCCGGACTTCCTCAACCGCCGCTTCTCCTCCTCCTCTTAATAATATTGGTGGTTCTTGACCATATAGAGCCCGGAAGGGTGTTATCTTAATCAAGCCATGATAATTGGTGTTGTGCCAATATTCTGCCCAGTTGAGCCAACATGGCCATTGTTTGGGTTTGGAGCCCGTGAAGCAACGGAGATAGGTTTCGACACATTTGTTAACGGCCTCACTTTGTCCATCCGTTTGGGGATGATTTGCGGAACTCATTTTGAGAGTGGTGCCGGCTTCCTTGAAAATTTTCGACCAAAAGGTACTCATAAACACACGGTCGCGATCGGAGACGATGGAATTTGGGAACCCGTGGAGCTTTACTACCTCTTTCACAAACAATTCGTCTACTTCTTTGGTGGAGTAAGGATGAGACAATGGGAAGAAATGGGCATACTTGGTCATCCTGTCTACTACAACAAAGATGGTATCCTTCCCTTGAACTTTTGGTAACCCTCCAATAAAGTCCATGGCAATATCCGACCATACATTAGTAGGAATGGGGAGGGGTTGTAACAAGCCTGCTGGGCTTAATGTGGAGTGCTTGTTGGTTTGGCAAACTGCACACTGTTTTACATAATCCATGATGGTCCTCTTCATGCCCTCCCAATGTAAAAGGCCAGCTATCCTTTTGTATGTCCGAAAGAACCCCGAGTGACCCCCCAGTTTAGTATCGTGGAATTCTTGGAGTATTTTAGGGATCAACTTCGAATGCTTCGGGATTGCCAACCGCCCTTGATGTAACAGTTTGCCATTTTGTAGAGTGTAGCCTGTTGGAGCCTCCCTGCCTGAAATTAAATCCTGCATGATGCCTTTGAGCTTCGGGTCTGTTTGGACTTCCTCCGCCAGCTTTTCCCATTCTTCTGCCGTCACGACAGACACGGGTAGCAAGCTGGAACTTCCTGGAGAGAGCATCGGCTACTCGATTATCCTTCCCGGCCTTGTATCGAATTTCAAAATCGAACCCCAATAGCTTAACCATCCACTTCTGCTGTTCTTCTCCCCCAATCCTCTGATCTAGTAAAAATTTCATACTTTTTTGGTCTGTGAAAACAGTGAATCGGTGGCCAAGGAGATAATGCCGCCACTTTTGAATGGCCAGCACCATTGCCATCAATTCCCTCTCATATACAGACTTGGACTGAGATCTATCGGAGATCTTCCGACTCATGTAGGTGACTGGGCGACCTTCTTGCATCAAGACTGCTCCTATACCCTTGCCGGATGCATCTGTTTCTATGGCAAAAGGTTTGGAAAGAGAGGGGACAACCGATACAGGGACAGTCGTCATAGCTGTTTTGAGTGCTTCAAAGGCTGCTTGGGCTTCTCCGTTCCACTGAAATTGATCTCTCTTTAAGAGTTGGATAAGAGGCCATGCTATCCTCCCATAATTCTTCACAAAGCGTCGATAATATCCTGTTAGGCCCAGGAACCCTCTCAAGGCCTTGAGATCTTTAGGGATTGGCCAATCCCACATATCTTGGACCTTCTTGGGGTCTGCGGCTACTCCATCCTTTGAGATGAGATGTCTCAAGTATTCAATCTGCACTTGGGCAAACCTGCGTTTTTTTTCTGTTAAGAAAAAGTTGATGTCGTCGAAGGACCTCAAACACCTGTTGTAGATGCTCCCAATGTTGTGCTAAATTCCTGCTATAAATGAGTATATCGTCGAAGAAAACAAGGACGAATTTCCTCAAAAATGGTCTCAACAATTGGTTCATAAGTGCCTGAAAGGTGGAAGGTGCGTTAGTTAAACCAAAAGGCATTACCAAAAATTCGTAGTGGCCCTCATGGGTTCGAAAGGCTGTTTTGTGGATGTCCTCCTCTCGCATTCTGATCTGGTGGTAACCAGATTTGAGGTCCAGCTTGGTGAGCATTGTGGCTGTACCTATTTCGTCGAGCAATTCATCAATGACGGGAATGGGAAATTTATCCGCTATGGTCTCTCGATTTAATGCTCGATAATCTACACAAAATCGCCAGCCTCCATCTTTCTTTTTGACTAATATCACTGGGCTAGCGAACGGGCTTGTGCTAGGCCTGATGATAATTGATTGCAGCATTTCTGCCACTATTTTCTCAATTTCAGTTTTCTGGTAATGGGGATACCTGTAAGGTCTGAGGCGGCGATGATGGATCCTTCCTTGAGGAGAATGACGTGGTCATTGGGGCGTTGGGGAGGCAGCCCTTCAGGTTGCTGGAACAGGTCCTGGAACTTCTGGAGGAACAACTCGGTTTCTGTTGTTACATGGTCATCCTCTTGCACTTCAAGGGCCACTGCCAGGGAAGTGATGACATAGACTTCTCCCGTGCTCTTAAGGGCGTGTAGGGTGTTTTTCCATGAGGCTCGGCTTTGGCTAAGGGATGGGTCGCCTCTTAAAAACTTCTCCTCACCATCTTGCTTCCAACTCAGCGTTAATTCCTTGTAATTTCCCACAAACTGCCCCAAACTCGCCAACCACCCTGCACCAAGTACTACTTCCGAACAGCCTAATTTTATCACAAAAAAATTCTGGAGTAATTTTACTCCTTGGATATGCAAAGGAACATCTTCGCACCCTTCGTGCCCCCTTTCTATGGCCCCATTTCCTACCTCCACCTGAAATTCCTTGACCTTCTTGACATGGAGCGCCAGCCTCTTAACCACCTCGGTTGCTAGGAAATTGGCAGAGGCCCTGGGGTCAATGAGTACCACCACGGTTTGGCCGTGGATCTCCCCTAATACCTTGAAGGTTTTGTGGGACGTGAGCCCCCAATAGCTGTAGGATGACAGCTGCAATTCTGGCCTTTCTTCGGTCCTGTCTGGTTCCTCCAATTGGGGTGTTCCACCTTCTTCGGCCTTCTCTTCCCCCTCCTCATCTTCTAGGAGAATGATTTGGAAATGTTTCATGGTACACCTGTGGTCGTGGCTCCACTTCTCCCCATAGCGAAAACAGAGTCCTTTTCACTGCCACTGTGCCCACTCTTCATTGGATAGCCGCCGTGTGTTACTGGGTTTGAGGTTACCTGAGTGTGCCGTGCTGCCACTTCCACTCAGAATGGGCCGGGTCCCTGCTGGTGATTTTGAGGGTTTATGGCCTGCACTGTACCCTACTTCTCCTCGCCCTCCTCCCCTATTATCCGGAGGTCTGGTAACACCTGCAGGTTTGGAATAATTTGACCCTATGGAGGTCACTCCGCTGGTGCCACTATTTCTAGAGCTGCCCTCCCATCTTCGGTTACCAGGGTTAATTCCGGTCTCTTTCCAAGCCTGATTCCTCCATTCTATGGCCATGGCCTTGTCCATCAAGGCGGGTAAATTGCCAAATTGTGCCACCTCTATTTTTGCTTGTACCTCCTTCTTTAACCCGTTGGCAAATTTGCACATCAATGTCTACCTAGCTACGCCTTCCACCTGCCTTACCTCCAAAAGCGGCGCCAAAGGATTAAGAGCGGCTCCGGGTTGGAACCATTTAAGCAGGTCTTCTCTAAACCGTTCCCAGCTTAGGAACGGTGTGTGTTCCTCCCACCATTCCATCCATGTGAGGGTTTCCTCCTCCAACACCAAGGTGACTATGTCCATCTTGTCTTGTGGGGCTGCTTGTGTACTCTAAAATACCTCTCCATTTTGACTAACCAGTCCGATGCGCCTTCCCCTGAGAAAATTCGGACATCCAATTTCCTGGTGGCCTCAAACCGCCTAGGCTCCTGTTCCTCCCGATCATTTCATCCCTCCTCTCCTCCATCTCCCGAGCCCTTGTTCTCGTTTCCCTGGGCACTTCCTGGTGGCTGCAGTGGCAGCCTGCCCATAATCTGCTGCAAGAGTGTCAGTGTGTTAGCCTGCGACTCCTTCATTTCCTCTATCTGCTTCTCCACTGCCTCTATCCTAGCTTCCATAACGGCGCGCGTGGAAACCATGCACAGTCCTCCCTAGGATCGAAGCTCTGATACCAGTTGTAAGAACTACCAGTTGTAAGAACTGGTATCAATTGAAGTGCTGGCTGAAATGCTTTGCTGATTTTATTGACAATTCAGAAATTCTAGAAGGGAATTTAGGTACAGAACTGAAACAATAATGGCTTAGGGCCAGAAATTTAAGAACAGAAAATAAGAAATAATCCTGGGAGATTAAGCACCTATACCATATATGACAGGACGCATCATAAAAGTATAGTTACAAGAATTTCAGTTTTGTTAAGCACTGCAAACAGCTGAAGTGCTCAACGTAGAGTATGTCAGTTGGCCTGCATATTCAGATAAATCAACTAGCACTTACTACAAATCAGGTTTGACGGGCAAGCCAGGGGTTGCACAACAGGATATAACAAACACAAAAAAAAACTAACTAATCCTTAATAGGCTGCCATACCATAGTGTATTTGATTAAGTCATTCTCAGAATTCTCATAGACGAGAGCCTCTGAATAATCCTTAATAGGCTGCAAAAGAATTGTGAAATTTCAAATTATATATCTCAAAACTGTTTAGGACATACCACAACATAGTGCAATTAAAAAGAAATACATAACAGTTTCGAGTAAGCTAAACTTCAATATTATTAATTTTATCCCAAAAAAGAAACTTCATTATTATTTTTTGATCTAACTTACCAATATCTAAAGTACATTGGATTCCACCTAATTTGTCTTAAGATGGGTCGGGCCTACTATGGGAGCAAATCTCTCTCCGTGCTAGTTTTTCCCATCCACAAGACTCCAATATAAGACTTTGTTTAATGGGAACAAGCGATGAACCACTTAACCAACCAAGCGTTGGTCTAAAATTTATTATTATAATATTTTGCATCAGATTGGTAAATAATCTTTTACATACACGAAACTAGGTAAATATTTTTTTTGAATTGAACATGTATACTAAAAGCGCGGCAACATACGCGTGGGTCCTCTTGATGGCTTGGATTGAGGATGCCTTTCACTCTAGGCTTTAGATACTACGTTGAGAGAAGGAAAGGGAGAAAGACATGAATAATTATTGTCTCAACTACATAGCGGAGGCTAGATTATAAAAAGACTCTATAATAAATACAAGGATATTCACAAATATATAATTTCCCTTTTGCATACTCTATCATATCCTAATTATATAATTACAGATTTTAACACTAATTAAAATGGAAATTAGAGTTTTTCCCTCTCCGACAATCTACTAAAACTAAGTAGAGCAAAACAGGAAAGAGAATACTAACTTGGAATGGTGAGTGTAAAATATCTCGTGTCGAACTAGCATAAAATACTGAAAGGGTCAAGAATGCAATAGTTGCAGATATGCCTTTCTAGTTGACACGTGTAAATGTTGATACCTCAAAACTTTCTTTTAGAGGAAGAGTTTCCATTCATTGGAATAATTTGACCCTATGGAGGTCACTCCGCTGGTGCCGCTATTTCTGGAGCTGCTCTCCCATCTTCGGTTACCAGGGTTAATTCCGGTCTCTTTCCAAGCCTGATTCCTCCATTCTATCGCCATGGCCTTGTCCATCGAGGCGGGTAAATTGCCAAATCGTGCCACCTCTATTTCTCCTTGTACCTCCTTCTTTAACCCGTTGGCAAATATGCACATCAATGCCTCTGTCCCCAGATTCTTGTGAGACCTGGCTGCGGCCTCAAATTCCCTCCTGTACCTAGCTACGCCTTCCACCTGCCTTACCTCCAAAAGCGGCACCAAAGGATTAAGAGCGGCTCCGGGTTGGAACCGTTTAAGCAGGTCTTCCCTAAACCGTTCCCAGCTTAGGAACGGTGTGTGTTCCTCCTAGTCCTATCCAAATTCTGAATTCCCTTTCCCTTTCTCCTAGAAATCTCCTTATACTACCTTGTGGGAGAGAATCAAGGGATTAACCATTATTCTCTCCTATCACTCCTCCCTTCCTATTTTATCTCAACTAACTTGTTCTTCCCTGATTTTCTTGAGAAATCAGATCCCCCAATCTGCTGTAACAACCCAAAACAGATTTATTCTCCCCTTAATCTGCTCGTTCTTCTAGAATAAACTATTGGAAAAGAAATTATTTCCTTTCCATTTTTAGCTGTCATTTCGGCTACAGCAGCTGTTGGTTGATGTGTAACAGATTGCTGAGGGTGTCTTCTGTAGAATCAAATAATTGGAAAAATTTATTAGCAGATAGGCTTTAGCTTACAAAGTCTCACAAACAAATAAATGAGACGGGAAAAGAGAAAGGATAAAATTAAATATATAATGGTAACTGGTGTTAGGTGAAAATAATGATATTGCTTACACCAATGACACCTCTCTCTGGTCCTTGTGATCAGGGAATTTTTCACACGGGGTTGAGGTTTCATGCACTTTGTAATATTGCTTTTCTGACTCATTATTTAAAGAACAAGAGATTCAAAGAATTTGTAAGTTTACCTATATAGAATGGTCAAAGAAATCAGTAATTAACTTCTGCTAACGCCTTGAGAGGTATTTACCATTACCGCGAGCATTAGTTAAAAACGACTAGCAAAAATTCAATCAAAACCATTATTAAAGTTGCAGCATGTATTTGACAAATACATATTATAAATCACAAGATGTCCTTACATATGTATGTATTATAAAAGCAATAACAGATATGTATGTATTATAAAAGCAATAACAGACTCCCCAAACCAACGATTGAGTGAGTTCTCTAAAGGCAAGGCACCCCTAATACCAAGATCAATGTGCATGTTTAAGATTAATAAAGAATTGGTGCAATTAAGGAGAGAAAGTGATACATAAATACTAAAGTACTCACAAAGTATCAAGTACTATGAACAATTGACTATGATGCCCACAGAGTTGACGAAACGAATTTCATGTTTCCCAAGAATCAACCTGAAAATCAGAATTAGAAAGGTGACTGAAAATAATAAAAAAATAAAATGACATAAATTTTCATATCTGAAAAAACTTCAATCTTCATGATCCAACAATTTACCCCTTGACAATTTAATACTCAGAAAAGTTATGATATGTGAAAATCAATATATATATATATATATATAAAGAGAGAGAGAGAGAGAGAGATAGATAGATAGATAGATAAAAAAACTAAGCCTTTTTCCCTTATGGGAGATTGGCTACATGGATCAGACTTGTCAAGGCTCATATTAACATCTAAATCTTTAGTGTCATGTCTTGTTGAACATGAATACATGATTAAAAAAAAAAAAAATCTCTCATTGTTCAGCAGTTCCAACTTTACAACAAGTTTTATTTCATTGAGAAGCCGGCGGTACCATGAAGAATAAAAATAATTGGGACAAAAATACCAAATAGTTCACATTGAATAAGAACCATGTTTTTGCAAGCAAGAGTGTGAAAGAAATAAGATAAAGACAGTATATATAAGTCCACCCTAGTTATACTCACCAAAGTAGCAGAGCTAGCACTAGAGTCATCATCAGGATTTCCCAATGGAATCCTAAGCCACAACTTTATTGCAGAGTTACAATAAAGAAAGAAGTATAAGAACGGTGAAGTGACATTCATGAAGGATAGGGAATCGATCATGAAACTTGAAGATAGGTTGGCACCTTCATGTTCTCTTTGCCCTGTAAGATTTGAAGAACACACCTAGCATAGTTAAAACAGGAAGCTCCCTTAGGAGCTGGAAGAAGACAAGTCTGCAGCATATTATTTAAAAGTCAGAAAGACATATGCAGCTCACCAGAAATAAAGGATACATGTTGAAGTGTGACATAATACATATATATATATATGTATATATATATATATATATATATATATATATATATATATAAATGTGTATATGCATGTATATAAATATGTGTGTAGATGTATGTGTGTGTCTATATATATAAAAGTCAGACCAAGCAATACACAAGGTAACCCTTGAGCAGTACATAGTACATGTACCTTAACTACAACGTCAAAATACCAAAGAGAAACTGAACTATAACTGTCAGACAGTAGCGGTTCTTTAAATTTCAATATGAATTTGATGGGGATAACTCAAACGGATTATTAATTTAAAGAATATGTATTTACAGAATTTATCATTTCTCAAGAAGTTCCACACCAATATTTCGGCAGCTTAGACTGAATATAAATTTCCTTAGAACAAGGTCCTAATCCAAAATACTCCTGAAACCATTTCACTTCAATTTTTCTATTTATACAAAAAATATATGTATCGCACCAAATTAGAGTCGTAAAAGCAAGGCAAGAAAACCAAATGCTTTCTTCCCTGTTAGTACAAGTTCAAGGGTTCATAATTTGAGCATAATAAAAGCAATATTTTTCAAACTGAACAAATAAATATATGTAAAACCAATCATTCCACTAAGTAATTAAAAAAATGGAAAAGTAGGGATACAATTTCTAAATTTACTGCATTTTGGTTATACCAAAGCACACTTTTACAGTGAGATAAGAGGCCCAAGCAATTTCTTGTTTGAGAACAATTTCAGAATCTTTCCTAACATTTTCATCTTTTGAATCCAGGTTTATCCATGAGCTAATTTTCCCTAAATGTATGCAACATATATCGATGAAGCACTTAAAATAAGAATACTTACAAAACTAACCGCGATCACTAAAGGAAGTTATTAAAAAACGTAACAGTTCAAATTGAAGCAGAAAAGGTGGCCATTTTCATGTAACGATGAACAGTGCTAGTAACTTTCAAGATAAAAGCAAAATAATCATTTTGACATTTAATTATGAACTTATGATGAATGTAGTTTCATTTGCGGGAGTGATTGTTCCATTTTCACCTAAGTGGGGGAAAGAGGCTTATGGCAAGGATCTGTATTTGTGTAACTCACACCAATGGACCAAAGAAAAATTATAAAAAATAAACAGAAAATTTCTGGTGCAAGAAGCAAAATTTTTGCCGTCAAAAAATGATGACGTCTTTGATCAACTCGAATTTAGAAGTAAGGCATGACTGCACCACACAAGGTTAATTGAGAACCAAGAGAACTTTACAGCCAACAGTATACCAGCTGTTTTTCTTCTGTAGCTCCCATGTTCACTGTGGGAGTCCATCCTCGTGCTAGAGAGTTGGTAAGCAAATGTATTGATCTGGAACAGGTTTACATATTTATATTTAACAAACAAAAGAATATAGGAAATAAATAAGAGAATACAATGATCGCACATACAAAGCACCTTCCCACAAAACACCATAAACATAGCAACATTGCAACATCTATCCCAACCAAAAGGAGTAAACCACATCACATAACAATGCCCCCAAGTAACCGATTATCCCAGAGACCACAAGACAAAAGCTATTTGTGGCAGAGAACCCAAAACACATTGATATCAATGTATCAGTAAAGTCAAATATTAAGAGATGAAATCATCAAGAAGTAGCAACTTTAAAGAAAAATTCAAAATTCGTGCTAAAAATTGTAAAAGGAAAAGCAAATCATAATAGTAAAAAGTAACTCATAACCACTACACGCTCATTCCAGTCACATGCTTTCACCTTCATGTCTAGATCAGTAAATCGTATGTGTTCAGGAAAAGGATGCTTTTTCGCTATGCTTGGTCGATAAATAAGATGCATATGAAACGGACTATAATATCATTTAAGCTAAACAAGTTTTAAGAAACAGATGATGTTATAACAATTTCAACAGTTGAAGAATAGATCTTATAAGCCGAAGGAATTGCCTAAGACGTAATTAACATCTTCAAATGAAGTGAGACCATAGATTGAAACAGTTTCACTAGAAAAGCATTACAGAAACATGATTGCTGATTGTGTTAAGTGTGCAGCAGCAACACCATGAATGAGTTGAACAGCATCAGAAAGGGGGAAAGAGGAATTCAAACCAGAGAGAATGAAACAGAAGCCTGGGAAGCAAGCCAACTCTTGGAGACTTGGTTTTCTTATTGATATTCTCTTCTATGTTAGTTGTGTTACAGTGTATCAGTAAGCATATATATATATATATATTTATATATATAACAAATTTACAAAGCTGATTGTATAACAAACTTAACAACTTGCCAACTAACTAACTAACTGATTGAAAATTATCCTTCATCTTTTACTAGCTGTGATAGATTGACCACCCGAATGATGAGGAAAAGTAAAACACAACTAGTTATTTTTTTCTTCTTCATAAAACAGATACTTCAAATTGATAACAAAGATGTTATGCATAAAGATTCGAATTCCAGATTCACTCTACTGTAATCTCATTCATCACAGACTTCACCACTTCCTAATCTAAAAGCAACAACATTCTTGCGGTTCTTGCGTTAATTTTATGAAATATGAGCGAAAAGACTAAAAAAATAACGCACTCATTGTACAGAGCACACAACACTGAAGCCGATGCACATACTTGAAAGGCACAAAAATCATAATCAAGAATTCTGATAAACGAAAACATGCATATTTTACTACGACGGTTCTTTCAACTTAACAATCCCTAACTTCATCAAGCCATTTCAGATTGAAAAATGTTGCGAAAGAGAGGGTGGAAAACGAACCAGAGAAGCAACAACGAAATCGAATCCTCCACGAGCAAGATGGGTTGCGAGGACATCTGGCATGCCGAGTTCGAACTTTATCAACTCCATGCCACAATACCGAGCATTGCTAGAATCTCCGTCCCTTTCCCCGAGAGGCATTTTCACCAGCCTTCAGATGCAGAGCAGGGTATCCGAATCCACACTTTAGAAAGAACAGAAGAGAAGAAAGATCGAGAGAAGAGTGATAGTATCAGAGAGAAGAAGAAGACGACGACGAAGAGAGAGAAAGTCGATTGTGAAAATGATTACTCGGAGGAAGGAACTGCTATTTATACAATTTGATTTTACGGTGAGTTGTAACGGCAGAAACCAACTTGTTAACTAACCCAAACGCAACGTTCAAATTTGCAGTTCGGTTCCCAAGGCTTGCAAGCTGACTACGTTCCCGTTACGGTTACAACCACTTACGACTTAACAGTTCGCTTGCGTCGTCCCTTCCAGCTCAGCTTTCACTCGGTTAGGCTTATTATTTGGGTTTTTTTTCCCCCGTTTTTGTGGGTTAGTTTAAAAAAAAAAAATAAAGGAAAGAAATTGGAGTACTAGTTTGTTTGGGAGTTTTTGGTACGGAGAGGAGAAGAAATGAGAGAATTCTTGTCGGGTGGGTTCTATCATGGTGACCCACGAGTTAGAAACCATGTCATGGTATCCATATTTGGAGAAAAAAAATATCCTCATATTTACACTAATGTCACCGTGTCCTCCCATTATGTATTTGTCCTGAATTTGCAAATACAATCCTCTATGTTTCTGCTTTGCAGTTTGGCCCCTCACCATCTATTCCATTTCTTCAACTTCATCATAACTAGGGGTGTCAAAACGGGCGGGCCCGGCCCATTTAGGCCCGCTTGTTAAGGGCCGGCTCGTTAAGGCCTGCGGGCCTAAACGGGCCGGGCAAAAAATATGCATATTTTTCAAGCCCGGCTCATTTATGGTCGGCCTGCGGGCCTAAACAGGCTTAAACGAGCAAAAAATATGCATATTTTTCAAGCTCGACTCATTTATTATTGTTCTTATGACTAAGATTACGAGCCCATTAATTCAATTCTTCCCGAGTAAGTCTCTATTTTTTTTTTTTTTGAAAAACCATCAATTTAACGTTTCTCGATTTTCATTTTTGTCAACTTGGTTTCTATTCATTTTTTTTTTTGCCAATTTTGTCTCTCTTAATTTTTAAAGTTGGACAATTTTGTCCTTCCGATAGTTTGCTTAACGGTGGTTATTGACGTAATACTAGACGGAGCGATGTGGCACATTAACTGTCACGTCAGCGTCATTTGCATGTGCCTTGCACATGAGGTGAAACGACGTCGTTTTGATGTCCTTTATTAAAAAATAATTCATCTTTTGCAAGAGGTAAGACTAACCTTGGTTAGCCTCATTGGCATGTGCCTTGCACATGAGGTGAAACGACATCGTTTTGATGTCCTTTATTAAAAATAATTCAGTAACTTTGTCACTAAGCTAAAGGCATTATTGTGATATAATGTTACAATAATTATATTTATTATATAATTAAATTATGTTACTAATTAGTGACTCAAAAGTTAAATTTAGTACATCAAGCTAAATAAACATCATTACCTCTAACTTACCAATATTATTATGTTATTTTGTTGTAACCATTATATATATTTTATACTTGAATTGTGTAACTAATCAGTTAAAAAAAATCAAATTTTTATAAATAAAAATTATAATAGACTTAACATAACTCCAATAAAGTGTTATTAATAAAAAACTTTATTTTATTAATATTCAGATTATCCCATTAATATTTTTTAAAAAAATATTAACAATAAGCTTAATTTATTAATTTTTTATCCACAAAATAAAATTTGTATTAATGATACTTTGTTAGTGTTATTTTAAGCCTATTAAATATTTTATTGTGACTATATATGTATTTTATACTTGAATTGTGTTACTGATGATTTTAAAAAAAATCAAACTTTTAAGCAAAAATGTACAAATAAAAATTATAATTAGAGTTATTTTAAACCTATTATAATTTTTATTTGTACTTTTTTTTTCGTAAAAGTCTGATTTTTTTAACTCATCGGTAGCACAATTCAAGTATAAAAAATATGTACAATGGTTGCGACAAAATAATATAATAATATTGGTAGCTTAGTTGTAATGATGTTTGCTTATTTAGCTTGATGTACTAAATTCAACGTTTGAGTCACTAATTAGTAACACAATTTAAGTATATAATAAATATAATTGTTGTAACATTATA
>QANU01094672.1:8004-42676 GCA_003254905.1 Nissolia schottii | reverse complement strand
CATGGCACTTCCTTTCTTTGCATTCCTTCTTGTTTTTCTGCAATTATTACCAATGTTAGGCTTTTTATTCCTGCATAATTTAGTTTGTAAAACTTTGTAAAAGGAGGGATAATTAGATATTTTTTGTATAAATGTAAGTAGATAAGTGCCCATTAAAGTCCTAAAAATTATCACAGTTTGGCACTTATCAGGTTACCCACATCAAACGACGATTCCGATTCGGTGGCTTTGCTGCAGGTAATTTCTAGGTCACGTTGATGTGCTCTGGGGATTTTTTCGGGATTTGACAAAGTAACTGCGATGTGCACGAATGGGACTAGTGTTTGTGAAAATGACTGAAAGTAACGTAAAAGTTATTGAGGATGGTGGCTATTTATAGCCCCATTTTCCTCTTATTTTTCCCTTTTTCTTTTCCATTTAATTATTATTATTATTATATTATTTTTATTTTTCTTAAGGGCCTTCTGCTGAAGGTAGCCCATGGCCCTTCCTAGCCAGTTCCGGTCCCGTTTGACCGCATTTTGTCTGAAATCTCACGTACCTGGTTGTCCTAAAAATATTTCGGACAGACCATTGCGATCCACTAATTTTTCTTGTCGATTCTAGGAGTTCAATTATGGTATTTTCGGCCTTCCTATCTTGTCAAGAAATTCCACGAGCATTTCCAGTATCCGAAAAAATTCTCGTTCGAATCGAAACTCGATAGAAAGCTTTGGCGAAAGTCTGGGAGGTAGCGAAGCCAAGCTCTGACTGCCAACCTTGGGAGTTAGGTAAAATCTCACTTTCCCGCTCTCTCATCCGGTCTTTGATTGCTATTAACTGTCTATTTTATGAGTTTTTCATACGAGGGAAAACTAGGATGTTACAATATCACTCGCATATCTATATGATTCCTTGAACACACACGACTCCTAGTTTATGAGTTAATAAAGAAAAGGAAAAAGGTTTCAAAAGGGTCCGTATTTTTCACATAATAAATATTTTCAAAGATAAAAGTAGGGGCTAGAAGTAACCCAACCAAAGCAGATAACAACCCTGTGAGCTTTGCTTACAACTATAGCGTGGGCAGTTGACAGGGGTGTTACACCTAGAGACACTACAAGAAAATGGGGCACCTTGTGCTATATGTAGGTTAGACTTACTACAAGAGTTGAGCGATTTGGCACACTCCTTCTATAATAATTGCCCCTGCTCATATGAAATTGGCTGGCATTAGCAAGATTCCACACACCATATATATACATGCTCATGTTTCACAACAAAAGACTAGCGACTTTGGTATTAATTCTTTTCCCATTTCTCATATACACTTTCTTTCTTTCCTTTTTCTCTAATAAAGGTAGGAAGCGTACTCCACTTTCTTCAGGACAAGACCATTTTAGCCATTGGTACCACGGTTTCCTAGCCAAAAGTATACATATGAAGTTTCCTAGCCATGGGTGCCAGACACAACAATAACCATAGCACAACACAACCGTTTTAATTTGCTTACTTGAATGCATTTGAAATTTAATAGTTGTCTCTAATTGTCGAACAACATCCATTTCTGCATGATTCATAATTGGTGGTACATTAAATGGTTTTCTTGATCAATGGCATTCACAATAATTTTATATCTTAATTCTATTTTTATGATATTGATATTTGCAAAAAGGAGACATAGGAAATGAGCTAGAGTCACCTATGAATGCAAGGAGATCATTAGGTGGTAGCAACGAAGGAAATTGATCAGTCAAGCTGATAATGAAGCAGTTTTTTGTTTTTTTGTGCTTAGAATGAAACACTTTTAGTTATTATTATTATGATGCTGAGACTGAGATTTATCCTTCTAGTTGTAACTATACCTATGATGTTTTGGTGTTTTTGGTAAATTATCATGTTTGACTTTAAATATTATGACATTTGATTATTATGTATGTAGTTTCTGAATTTTAAATGCTAGATTATTGGATTTTGATCATATCAAATGGGATGATTTCTTGCAAATATTCTTGCTTTCTTTATTATTGTGTTAACTTTTTTTTGGTTCAAAATGATAGATTTAGTTGTAAATTTATTATTAAATGAAGCATAAATTAAAATAAAAATGCTACATTTCATAAAACGAGGGTTGAACCGCCGTAATTTTTCCTTTTGGAATTGTTGTTTTTGCTTGTGTTTCTTATAGTGACAACATGACAAAACACATGAACAAACATCATAACTTAGAGAAACAAATATTGCAAATCAATGAGACGAATAACCAAAATTAGAGATGCCATCATTTACATCTCAAAAACAAAACAACATTGCAAAACACGGGAACAAATGTCTAGAAAAACAAAAACAAAAACAAAACATTCAAAAGCATAGAAACAAACACTATAACATAGGAAACAAACATTGCAAATCAGAGAAACGAATAATATTAACCACGTAACATTGATCATAAGGTAAATTGTGCGTACAAAGAATGCACATTATATCATATGTGACTGAGAAAGGAGAAGAAAATGAAAAAAAGAAAAAAAGAAAAAAGAAAATGAACCCAAGAGATCCCACATACCTCATCCATATTCTCCAATGTTTTTTTAGAGCTATAGCTACTATTGAGAGCTCTCAAAAGAAGCTTTTCAGAGCTAGATCTAGCTCTCCAAAATTTAAAAAGATTCAAATAATTTTAAACTCTAATAAAATTTTAATTTTGTTACTCAATCATTATTGAAATGTTAAAATAAAAATATTCTTTTACTATTTATATCGATTGTAATCATTTTATTTTTTAAGAGCAACATAACGATATATTTACCAAACAACATTCTTACGATTTCTGCTCATTGAGAACAATTTTTGTATTATTTTACTAAACAATGATACTATAACTTTTTAAGAGTAACTTTTAAAAAGCTCAGAGAGCTCAACAATTTTTAGAAAGTCATACCATTACTGAACAAAGTCTAATTTACTCCATGCATAAGCTACTATTAAGTTTGTGGCTTCAACCGCTTCTTTACTCTTCAGTTTATCTTCTTTTTTTTTTCAATTTTTTTGACGTGGTTCTTTACTCTTTATCTTAAGTAAGGATTATAATGTTATTGATTCATAAACAAATAAAACAAAATGTTATTTAGTAAGATTTTACGTTATTTTTTTAATTTTAGTTTCTCTTCGTTCAACCCCTAGAAAGAAAACTCTTATCATTGCTTTTTCTTCTCTATTTTTTTATATTATCTTTTATATGGTATCGCGTATTCTTGTAGAAAAGATCAAATTGGATGCACGAACTAATTTTTTATTCGTTTTCTCTCTTTAATTTACTATTTGTTTTTAATACGTTTGCTGTCGGCCATTTTGTGTGGTGTCATTGGTTAGTTGGATGTGTGTAAAACACTCCTTCTAAAATGATCAAATTGAAGAGCCCAGCTCACCACGCGGACCACGTTTGAACAGAGGAGAAAACAGGTAAATTTTAAAAAGAGAAAACCCAGAGAGGAAATAAATTAAGAATCTACATGACGGAATTGGTGACATAATGGGTTCAAACTTGAGACGCAAAGAGCAGCCGACGCCCAACGCCGTCTTTTCGTCCCTCCGTTCTCTCCTGCCTTGGAAAATCTTACACCGACAAATAGTGGGGTATAGAAGTTTTGACAAAAGTCAAATGTAGTCTAAACTAAGTCTCTTGCTAATAGGGGTGAATACGGGTTGTATCCAACCCGCCGACCCGCCAAATTTGACCCAATCCGACCCGTTCGGGTCGGGTACGACGGGTTGGCAGGTCGGCGGGTCGGCGGGTCAGACTCAAACGATCCGCTTAATTAGACCGGTCGAATCTCGGATTCAAAACCCTAAACCTGACCCGACCCGCGACCCGCATATACACAACATTTTTAGCCCTAATTTTTTCCCTTTCACTCTTTCATCTTCGTCCACCACCGACCCAAATTCGCTGCGTCCCCCTCCCCACCCGCAACCCCATTGCTGCCCTGCGAGTCTGCCACCGCCGACCACGCCGCCGGCCAGAAGCTTTTTGGCTCGGCTCCTTCTGGATCCCCGTCCCCTCCACCTCGCCTTCGCCTTCATCTCCCGCTGCCACTAACCCTAGAAGAGAGAAGCGAGAAAAAACCCACCCACGAACAGTGCGCCAAAAGATCTTGGCAGGGGCACGAAAATGAATGGGACCGTGGGAAGGCTTGGGGTTCATTCGCTTGCGGAGGAACCTCATGTACTTCATCTTCTGCCTCACGAGTCCACCAGAGATGCAAATCTCCTCGCACCTCACGACAACCACCTTCTGGCCATTGAGAAGCTCCTTCGCCACGATCGATGCCAGACGACCCCCTTCCTTTGCCATGTGGTGTCGGACGTCAACTACCACCCTCTTCGGGCAAATCCCTGACCCCGACACCATCTTCGCTCGTCGTGTACGTGTGTGTGTGAGAGAGAGAGAGACTCAGAAATGTGAGGCATTGATTGACGAGGGTAAGGTGGTGCTACCGTGCTAGGGTTTTTCTTGGTGTGAGAGTGGATTGGGCTTTTAACCCATGCGGCCCATACCTTTGGTCATCAAGTTTTTTCAAAAAAAAAAAGGGCAGGTCACCCGCCGACCCGCCTAAACCTACCCGACCCGGGCGGGTTGCGGGTCTGGCGGGTGCCCGTAAGAAATTTGCAATTTCTACCCGACCCCACCTGCCCTCCGGTCGTCGGGTCGGGTCTGTGACACGGGCGGGTCCTACCCCGACCCGACCCGTGTTCACCCCTACTTGCTAAGATGGATAGAGTACCTACTTGGATCAAATTTATCTATGTGTTATAACTATTAATTTTAGATCCAATGGTCTGTATTAGAGAGGAACAATTTCTATTTTTCACACTAAATTTTTGTGAATCTAAAATTATGTATTTCATTTAGGACCCTGCAATAAATAATAAAATTGTTTTGTCAATTTTACCCTTATTTACTTTTCATATTTTCTTTTCCCCTTCTTTGATTCTTCTCTCACGACCACCTTATTTCGGCCTGCTCCCCGCGCCGACGTTGACACCACCGCTTCCTACGGCGTCACCCCCATCTCCACTCTCATTTCCATGGCAATTTCCACCAACCACTTCTACACCACCACCGCCACCCATTCCCTCCTCCGACCACCAGTTAGCAACAAATTTCCTTTTACCATCTCTCAGTAACAAACCCAAATCTTCAAGAAAAAGAAAAACAAATTTGTTAGGGTGGGGGAGAACTCGATCCACTTTCCCCTTGCACGATGTCAAGGAGCTAGTCTTGGGTGAAAGGTTGGAGGACCTTGCTGAGGCGAGGGTGGTTGTGGTGATGACAGAAGAATTAGAGATTTGAATCAAAAAAGAAATTATTTTAATCTTTAAGTGATGTATTCTACCTGAACTTATATCTTTCTCTGTGAAATCATGGGTTGAATTAATTGAGAATGGGATTTGCTAATGCTTGTTTTATTTTTTTATTTTAGCTTGGATATGTTGAGTTTGAGATTGGGAGGATGGTATATTTGTGGATTACTTTATTTTTCTTTGATCTATTCATGCTGGAGAATAGGTGCACAGGGTGCATCAGAGGTGGGGGCCGGTGGGAGCGGCATGTGGGCTTCTCTTGATGAGGGTGGAGGTGCAAGCGGCGGCGCCACTAGCATAGGGAGGTGGGAAAGGTAAAAGGTGACGAGGAAGAAGGTTTTGGGAGGGATCGATGGCTCTGTGTAGAGGAGTGAGGCAACACTGTTGGGAAGAAGAGGAGAAGAGGAAGGTGTGGAGGAGGGAGGCAACACTATAGGAAGGAAGAGGAGAATATGAAGGAACGATGGAGTGGAGAGTGAAAAAGTCAAAGAGAGAATTTTTGCAATATAATCCCTTACCTTCTTTTTAACTTTTTAATTTATACCCAGACCATTTTAGTCCATCTAAATGCCTGGTGCATGTTAGAAGGAGCCCTAAACTAAAGTAACATTTAGGATAATTTTTAGGGAGATTCTTTTGCACCCATATCTTATTTAAGGATACTGGCACTTACTAAACATAAGAGGAATGTTTTTTTTAATTAATTTGTCATGAGACATCGTGTCAACTTATTAATTAATTATATTAGATGAGATATTAATATAGCTCACATGTAACAATTTTTAGTTAATTATGCTTAAGTCATAATTAATACTCATTAGTTGTCATTGTAGACTTAGTTTGTTAAATACTTAACTCATAAAATAAGGGAAATTTCAAACTTTGAAATAAAACCCTTTTTCAAAAACGTGAGTTATACATTGCAAAATATAAACATAGATAAGGATGCAATCAAACATAATCATACAGAACAACAGATAGAATAACACTAAAAGGTCAACAAAAGCATATGCTGAAAAATCTCATAAAGTGTGCGTGAGAATAATGGTTTATTATGAGAAATGAGAAGAGTTAATGAGAACCCTTACATTAAAATATTTTATTAGTGAGTGATACTAAACGTACTACTCTATGGTGGCTTTATTAGTGAGAACCCTTTACTGTGATGACTTCCCCTTTCTCTGAAGGGAACTTCATTGCTAAGTGGAGGGTGGACACCACGGCTCCCAGCTTGTTAAGTGTCTTTCGGCCGATTATGGCGTTGTATGCTGACGGTCGATCAACCACCAAAAAATTAACCTTTTCTGTTCGGCTATTAGGCTTTGCCCCAAATGTAACATGTTGTGTAGTGTACCCATCTGGGTCTATCCTCTCTCTTGTAAAACTAATGAGCCCCGATCGACGAGTTTTTAGATCTGATCCTAATTTGTTGAAGGCATCACGGAATAGGATGTCTGCTGAGCTGCCCTGATCAATCAGGACTCTCTTTACCTCAACATTAACCATGACGACATATATAATCATCGTATCATCATGGTCAGGTGCGACTCCCTCCCCATCTTCATCGGTGAACACGATATTTGGCATTGGGGGTAGCCTTCGGGGGGTTGGATTGCAGGTGGACACGTGCATCACCTCTTTGAGGTGTTTTTTTCGTGCTGATTTGGATTCTCCCCCGCTCGCGAATCCTCCTGAGGGGTATGCTCCCTTCACTGTTGGTGTTATCGGGGGAGTCGAGGTCTTCGTCTCTTCTTCTTCTTGTGTTCTTTTGTCCATCTCAGAGTCAGGAGACCTCTGCCTATTAGGCTTTTTACCCCTGCACTTGATAAACTGTGCCATGATGCTTCTTTCTTCTCTGATGAGCTCCTCTAGTGCTTCTTTTAAGTCAATGCAATTGTAGGTTTTATGGCAATGAGATTGGTGAAACTCACAAAATGGCAAATTTTTTCCATTTGGAACGTTCCTCAAGGGGCGAGGCGTCGGAAGATGGACGACGTTGATGATCTCCTTCAGGATTTGAGAGGGGGTTGTCGTTAATTCAGATCAACTTCGAAACTTGCCAGGGTTTGGTGGACGCCCATCCTTCTTTGGTTGGTCCTGGTCCAGCTTGCTAGGCGGGTTGAAATCTTTTCTCTGTAGGGCTTTTCTTCCCTCTTCCCTGTTGATGTGTACTTCTGCTCTTCTGTTAACTTCATCGAGTGTCTTTGGTTCTTGTCCAAGGACTTCTTCTGAGAACGGGGTCCCTGGGCGGATTCCAAAACAAAGTGCCATCAACATTTGTTCGACGGTGATGTTTTCTACCAGGTTTGCTTCCTTGGTGAAGCGCTCCAAGTAATTGCGCAAGGACTCGTTCTCTCCTTGGTTAACGCCCAAGAGGCCAATGGCTGTCTTGGGTTGTCTTTTGATGGTGGTGAAATGTAGCATGAACTTCTGGGAAAGGTCTTCAAAACTTGTGATTGACCTTTTAGGTAGGGAGAACAACCACTTCACTGCTGGTCCTGCGAGGGTTAGTAGGAACTCCCTGCAAAGGACGACATCGGGTGATTACATCAACCAGGTTTTGGACTTGAATGACGTGAGATGCTCTTGTGGGTCTGAGGTTCCGTTATAGGCTTTTACAGTCTGAAGGAGCGAGAAGTTCTTTGGCGGGTTAACGCGAAAAATTTTGTCGGAGAACGGGCTGTCGTTTACGACGGATCCTTCATTCCTCCCCAACCGATGTGTATGCCTTATAAGGGTGTGGATACCTCCCTTTAGCAAGACGCGTTTTCCGGGGAGGTTGATGCCAAACCGGGAGATCAAATCTGTGAGGTTGATGCCAAAGCGGACAATATCTTGCTAGCGGGCATCGGGCTGTTACAAATGGTATCAGAGCCGGGGCCCGAACCAGTGGTCCTGCCGGGGACGGCAGGAGCCCCAAGGGGGTGGGAGGAGGTTGATGCCAAGTCCCACATCAGTTGGGGAGGGGAACGAAGCATGCCTTATAAGGGTGTGGATACCTCCCCTTAGCAAGATGCGTTTTCCGGGGAGGTTGATGCCAAACCGGGAGAACAAATCCGTGAGGTTGATGCCAAAGTTGACAATATCTTGCTAGCGGGCATCGGGCTATTACACGACTCACAGGAGTCTGTAAATTATATTAATATGAAAATAAATTCAAGAATATTGTAATTAAGATTTAAATATTAATAAGGAAAATTCATAGGTCACAATGGTATGCCCGAAATATTTTTAGGACGTTCGGACATAAATAGTTAATGAGTGAAAACGACCGAAAACACACTGAAGAAAAAATAAACTTATGCCTACCCAAGGGACTAAAAGCCCCATGGCCAGCCCTCAAACCCGAAGCCCACACACACATACACACCAAAGTCTTTCATTTTTCATCTTCCAAAGTTCCCTAAACCTAAAGTCATCCAAAGCTCCACCAAAGTTCATCCATCACCATCATCCTTGCCTTCCATCATCATAATTCACTCCGCACATAAAGAAGATAAGCAAGAGTAGTTTGTGAGTTTCTCATCACTTGGTAAAAATCCAAGCTTCCATAATCTAAGTTTTTCCTAATTATTCCAAGGTTTTCATTTTAGGTCAAGAGGACATCAAGCAAGCAAGCAAGGCTTGATTTCATCTTTTCTCTAGCATCAACAAGCCCTTGAGGAAGTGGGTAACTCTAGTTCCTCACCTCTTTGATGGTGAATCATGTTTATGTGGTTTTATGCATGTTTGATAATTATGTGATTTTATGAACATATATGCTAGAAATTATGTTAGGATGTAGGAAGATGATTCTGAAGGGTCTTGTGACCTGGATTAGATAGGATTATTATGTGTGAAATATGTGTTAAACTCAAGCAGGGTTCCATAGAAGCAAAGGAGAGAAAATAGAAGAAATGGTGCCTTCGATTTTCAAGTTTCGCCCAGTGGCCGCTGAGCGAGGCTCTGGCACCGCTGAGCGAAATGCACGTGAACTTCTGCGCTGAGCGGTAGGCGGTTACCGCTGAGCGATCTGAAGCCCACATGGAAAGTCCGAAAAGATATTTTCTTAAAGGATAAAAGTCGGTGGAGATATTTTAAAAAGTTGTCAGACCGCTAAGCGATGGAACTCTTACCGTTGGGCGATAAGACTCCTATCGCTGAGCGATAATGTTTTCAGAGCTGAGCGAGAGAGCTCAAACCGCTGAGCGAACCCTAGTTTTCGCTGAGCGGCTTGGGATCCAAATGTTGTGGAACCCCTCTTGAGGCACATAATCTGCTGTTTGATGCCGTAGCTATGATTGATAGTTGAAAAGTACAAAGTACATGCTGTATGTGAATCTAAGAAGAATACGTATTGGACTTATGAATTCCATGTAGTCTGTGATATCATGTGTAGCATTTCATGCATTCATGCTGAACCAAGTGAAAGGATTAGAAATAACTCTGAGATAAGCAAAGATTCTGAAATGAACCATAGGAAACAAGTTATACCATACTGCAGGTACAAAAAGTCAGATATGCTGAAAATGCTGAAAAAGGGCCAATGCCCAATGCTGAAACCCAATGTTGAAAAGGGCTAAATGCCCAATGCTGAAAAGGCCAAAGGCCACATGCTGAAAAGGCCGTGATCATGTGAGCCGAACCATGATCCCACTTCAGGAGGTCAAAGAGGCATCCTGAATGTGGAAGCCCGCCACAGGTGGTGTCGATATGGCATACCTGGAGGTGTGGGGTTACCACGCCTTTGCATTGTCGAAAGGGGGCAAGCTAAGGTGGGGGTACAATATCCGCCAACTGTTGAAGGGTCCCGAGGGGGCACACGGCAGGTGGAAGCCCACCGCAGGAAGGTCCAGACTGTGTCGGCCTACACTGAGGGTGCGAGGTTATTCCATCATACTAATGTCAACAGAGGACATTACTATGGTGGGAATAACACATATTCCACAGCAAGTTTATTCTATTAAGCAGGTTTATGCTGTTATATTCTGTTATGCACATGTTTATTCTGATGACTTTGCTAGGCATATTCCGATAATTCTGTCATATTTATTCTGATGACTCTGTTATGCATACTCTGATGACTCTGTTATGCATACTCTGATGAATCTGTTATACATGAACGTCTGAAGGTATAGTTCTGCTATGTCAGTACCATCAAGAGCACGCTCGAGATGGCTAAGTATATTCACGAAATGTTAATCAGCACGAGAACGTAGTAAGCAAGAGTAGTTCCCTATCATATAGTAATGTAGATAAAGCCGTTCAGAACTTAGGCCAAATAATAAACAGTAGGATATTTAGTATGTATGTTCACTTAGAGATCTCTGAGCGGCCTGAAGTCCGACCTAATCTGATACGAGACTCAGGAACTAAAGTTACTTCCACTGAGAACCTACCGTTCTCATTCCCACTGCTTTATGACTTCAGGTACTGATGATGAGTCCTATTTCGAGGATGGTGATGAGCCGCCAGCAGAGCCATGAGCGGCTATGACAGGAGATGGATTAAGAGATAGTGGATGCCAGGATTTTTGCCAAGGGCATAGCCCTTGTATTTTGATATTATGTACTCTGGATTGTGTATTTAGAATTTTAGTTTATGTACATGTGATGTATATCTTACTTATTGTATATACAACTATGTGACTGCTATGACAGACCAATGTATGTATTGGATGCTTTATTACCATACTATGATACGCTTTGTTATATTTGTTTTTTTCCAACGCATGGCTCTAGTTTAGTAATTATGCAATGTAAAATGAAAAGTTTAAAATTGGTCCATATTTTCTTAAACCACTATTTTCAAAAGATAACAAAGGACTAAGGTATTCCGACCAGGTAGAAAACAACCTAGTGAGCTTTGTTTACTACGCACGGGTAAACAGTTAGCTAGGGTGTTTCACTCGAACTACAGGAATATCTTCAGGTTTCAACTTGTTCGTCACTTCCGAAGAGGCTAGAAGAATATATCCCTGACTTCCCAGTGGATAGCAACATAGGGTTATATGTTCTGTATCAGGAATGGACGTGCTATTTGTAGTGGATGAAGAGAAAGTCACCACTTTCTTGGCACAATCAAGAGTAGCTACATTCGCNAGTGGATGAAGAGAAANCCATACTATGATACGCTTTGTTATATTTGTTTCTTTCCAACGCATGGCTCTAGTTTAGTAATTATGCAATGTAAAATGAAAAGTTTAAAATTGGTCCATATTTTCTTAAACCACTATTTTCAAAAGATAACAAAGGACTAAGGTATTCCGACCAGGTAGAAAACAACCTAGTGAGCTTTGTTTACTACGCACGGGTAAACAGTTAGCTAGGGTGTTTCACTCGAACTACAGGAATATCTTCAGGTTTCAACTTGTTCGTCACTTCCGAAGAGGCTAGAAGAATATATCCCTGACTTCCCAGTGGATAGCAACATAGGGTTATATGTTCTGTATCAGGAATAGACGTGCTATTTGTAGTGGATGAAGAGAAAGTCACCACTTTCTTGGCACAATCAAGAGTAGCTACATTCGCATGTATCCAATCCATCCCTAAGATTACGTCTAACCCAACTAGGGGAAGATAAATCAAATTTGCTTCAACCCACCTCTCCTGCACTTGTAGTGGGCACTTAAGGCATGCGCGACACGTCGTTACAGGTGGCGCGGTGGGTGTAGATACACTCAATGTGTAAGGAAGCACTGTGAAGGGCAACTCCAGCTCCTTCGCAATATCTTCGGAGATAAAGGAGTGTGATGCTCCGGAATCATGTAAAACATTTAAATACTTTCCCTTGAGCAAACATTTACCTTGAAGTAGCCCTTCTTCCTCTTTCACCTCGTCTGCAGCCATGGTGAATACCCTGCCTTGATGTGGTACTGGGGGTGGAAGAGTTGGGTAGGATCTGGCATAATGTCCCGCTTTGCCGCACCGGTAACTGGCATTTTGTCCGGCTAAACATTCACCGTGATGTGGCCTTCCGCATTTCGGACATACTGCTGCCTTGTCCTCCCTTGGTTGTATCCCTGAGCTAGGAGCTCCTCCCTGCACCTAGGACCTTATTGCTGGCTGTCCGCCCCTCGGGGGTCCTGCTCTAATCTGACTCTGGGCTCGCCTCACTCCTTGTTGTTGTTGCTGGGGAAACTGATTCCTACCCCTATTTGCTACCGGGGCTTGGAATGGGGCCTTCCTTCGGGGTTCCCATTGTGAGCTTCTAACTCCTTCTGCCATCCTTTTAATTCTAGCTATAGCCAGGTTCACATCAGCCTGCTCCTGAGCCAAGCTCTTATTCACCAAGGTAGCATAATCCTTGATCCCTAAGACATTGATTGATGCCTGTAGCTCTTCTCTCAGCCCTTGTTGGTACTTAGCACACTTCCACCCTTCATTCGGATTCAGCTGATAAGTTTGGGAATATCTACAAAGTCTTTCAAACTTCGCAGTGTATTCTGTGACAGTCATCTTTTCTTGCCTTAGCGCCATAAATTCAGCTTCCTTCTGTTCTTGTAACTCCTCGGGAAAGTACTTGCTCAAAAGAGTTTCTTTGAATTGGCTCCAAGTGATTGGAGCATGTTCCTGTTCTAGAAGAGGTTTGGTTGCATCCCACCACTCCAACGCATCATCCTTCAGTTTCCGGGAAGCAAATCGGACCTTCTGTGCCTCTGTACACTAGACATCCTCAAAATTCTGTTCTAGTTCTCTTAGCCAGCCATGGATTTACTCTGACCCTCTTACCCCCGTAAAGATAGGAGGGTTAGCGCTACAAAAATCCATGAACTTTCGAGTATCTGTCTCTTCATGGTTCGACGTAGGCTGTCGATAGTTATTGGAATCTGTTATGGCACGCGTCAGCTCACGTACCAACGATGCTATCCCTGCTATGTCGTGTATGATCCCTATGGCGCGACATGTCTAATCTGTGATACCCTGCACAATTTCGAGGTGATCAGTCTCAAGATAGGCCGGTACACATGACTTAGCACATATTACTTAACAGAGTCATACACCGTTATCATGCTCGAAAGCATAGTGCAGCTCAACCCTCAGGCTCTAAAGGACTAAACTGCTCTGATACCAAATGTAACACCCTAGCTAGCTAGTCCACGCTTAAGTCGCAAACTTGCTTACTAAGTTGTTATCTGCTTTGGTTGGGATAGTACTTAGTCCCAGTTAAACGTTTGAAAATATAGTTACTTAGAAAATACGGACCGATTTTAAACTTTATTTTATATAGCTTATGGTATAAAGTAGAGCCTTGTATTCGTAGAACATATAATGCGAATAGTAACGTAACATGTTTAATTGACATTAGAAGGATAACAACAAGTAAACCTAGTACCAACCATTGGTCCATATCATATATTCACAACCAGATACACATGTACTATTATAGTTGTCACGTACAAATATTTAACACAAAAGTAGTACTATCACATAAGGTCTACTAAGTACAAGCCTATTCTTCGGCCCTTTCCTCTGGATATTGCTCCTCCTCGTTCTGTCCGACTTCTTGCTCCGCCTCGAATCCTGGAGTCATGAATGAGTGGGGTGAGAACATAGCGCTCTCAGTGGGAAACCATGGGATCTGGGTATTTCTTTTCTCATTTATTATCCAGGCCGCTCAGGGATCTCTAAGTGTCACAGTTATACTAAATCCTGTTAGTTATTAATGTCCTTACTAAGCCTGAGCAGCTTTATCCTATTTTACTAAGTGACTGGGGAACCTATACTTTCATTAACTACGTCATCTGTTCTCTAATCTAACTCCTAAGTCATATACTTTCACATAGTTCACATAGCTATACTACTGCAAGAATCTCATTTTTGAAAACTGGTATAAGCTTCAGCTGGCATCCACTTATACGTATGCTCTACAAGGCTGGCCTTATAAGCATATTTGTCCTCGTCCCTTATAGCGATGGCCACATGGCTATAACCACACTTACAGATCGTGGTGACCAGGTAGCGCCTCACCTGAAGGGTCTTGACCCTGACTAGTCGCCAACCACGACCAAGGTTACCACCCTTGGATGGCGTTGGGGTCGGACCTTGGACTCGACCGGGACTTAGACCTTCCCCAAAAATCGAGCCTGGGCCCTTTTAGAGGGGGTTTTCTCTCATCATCATCATGTGCACAGTTCATATATAATAAACACAGTTCATCATCATCTTAAAGCAATCATATATATACAACAATTACAAATCAATGTCTCATGTTATCATCTTCATCATATATCACATCACATAACATATAACCTCCCATAACTCGTAACCTCAACCATATAATATTGCTAACTCTCCATAACCCATAACATCAATAATATAAGAAACATAATCTCATACTCAAACATTTCTTAAACCTAACAAACGTAAATCTAGCGATTAGCAAAATAGTTGTCTGGTTTCTGTCAGAAATTAGCTATCATAAACCGAAGGGTCCAAGACCTTACCCCAAGGTTCTTAATATTTCTAAGATCATTTCTCATGTTTAAAAATCCAAATTCTGACCTCAGCATCACGAAATTCCAATTCTACCCTTTCTCCCAAAATTACCATTTCGCCCGTAAACACCCTGTTTTCTTTGAAATTTTTGTTCTCAAAAACCCGATGGACTCAAGACTTGCCCTTAAGGTTTTTGATAGTTATAAACCCATATTTTCTGAAAACAAACCCAGTTTTTCAGTCCCAAGACACGAAATTACCATTTTACCCTTTTTCCTAAAAACTCTGTTTTTTGCCTGTTTGCTAAGAAATTCATCGGGAACTCTAAAAATCATAAAACTTGACATGCCCACTCAAAATTTCGTGTAGAATCCAAAAATAACCTTAGTTTTTCATGATAAAAATCTCAGCACACAGTTCCCACCAAAACCGTGCCATATGCCTATTTCAGTCTTAAGCTTTCCTAAATACTGACAAAATCACAAACAGCAGCAACAGATCCAGACAATCATCAACAATATATATATATATATATATATATATATATATATATATATCAAAGTTCTATAAAAAGCATCCTAACCACATGTATTTCTAACATAAAACATAGCTCAACACATCCTAAATCACATAGACAGTGATTATGTCGGTTTACCCACGTTTATGCACTTGCTGCAGCCAGTTTGTGCAGAATCCCACCTTGCTTGGTTATACCCAAGATCTTAACCTTAGAATAGATGTATAAGAGAGTCCTTCAAGATGCTAGAAGAATTTGTGAGGTTAGGGTTTAGGAAGCTTAAGTTAGGTCTTGTGAGGAAAAGTCTCCGAGTTAAGGTTTTTGGACAGTAAAACGACTAAATGTGAAATTGGACAGAGTTTGGCCAAGGTTTCCAATTTTTCTCCTCAAAATTCTGATTTTGGGAGGTATTTATAAGCCTTGGGACGAATTTTGCCTTCCCAAAATGCCCTTGGGCATAATTTACGAAAATACCCTTGCTTATGTCATGCATGACCTAATCACCACCATGAGTCATCTTTGACTCTTTGACTAGGCCATTGGGCCCTCCTCCTAACCGTGTATAGCTTTGTGTCTTGGCCACTTTTTGTGGCCAAGAATTAATGGGCTCCGGCAGATCAACTTTTATCAGGTTTTTCTCGTTTCCGGTCCCAGTACTTTGCATACAGCTGTTCTAAAAATATTCTGATCACGTCCTTGTGATCTCCTAATTTTCCTAAGTAATATTCTAGCTTTATTTAGGTATTTATAAATTCTCGTCTGTATCCGTACCCTTTACGAATACTTTAGACGTGCGGTTATGCTATGACGACAATAAGGGTTCGTTCTAGTGTCTGTAGAATTTTAAGAAAACGACTAGGATTTTTCCTACAAAAAATTTTAATCCCAAGAGTTCCTAATTCCAATGGTTCAATCAAACATAGATATCTCTACGTATTTATCTAGCGAGATTTTGCTAAGGAAAGAACGAGATGTTACACTAACCGCCACAAGCTTCATTTTGTCTCAGTATCGTGAGGACCAGCCAGTGCTTAACCTGAGCGGCTTAATTCCCACCAAATATCATCGCTCACGATAGGAGAATCCATCCTTATGCTAGGGATGGCGAGGGGACCCTACCCCGTCCTTATGCCAGGGACGAGATAATCCCAGGGTTTAGCTTGCCTTTCTTGCCAGCTCCCCGCACAGCTAGGAAAAGATTGGTTTCCTTTAACATCATTATCCTTCATTTCCTTTTAGGGACTTAGTGACGTCACGCCCTAGGGTTCATTTTTCCTTTCCTTTCCTTTCCTTTCATTAATCCATTTAATGACACATAATCATATAAGTCATACATCAATATATTCCATTCCAGTCAACAGTTCCTGTATCCAGTCTGTATACCCTAGATATGAATCATTCTTTCTTAGCAACTAACATACTTAGTAAAATTAGCAGATCCATGGACAATTGCAAGCAATGTAAAAGTTGTGTTTTAAGACAAGTTTTGGGTTCAGAAAATGACAAATTTCGAGATAGAGTCTAAACTTCAGTCAGGCCGCTCGGCGCCCAGCTTAGGCCGCTCAGCACCACAACCATCCAGTCAGCGCGCCGCTCAGTGCTACCTGACGAATTTCAGCCCTCTGTTCCTGCAATTTTCCATGTTCTGCAAGGTTTATCAAAATCGATCTTTGAAGCATTTCTTCCATCATTAATTATCCATTTCTAACAACAAAAACATACTTCCATGTTCCCAAAATCACTTCCATCATAAATCTCATATTTTCTATCAATTACTTCATAAATCACATAAAGCATGTAAAACCCACATATTCACATAGATTCCATGGAAATTCATCAAAGAGGACATATAGCAAGAAACCTAGCATATTATAGCATAACATAGCACATAAATATATCGTCAAGCATCTTAGACCACATAGACAGTGGTTATGTCAGATTTACCCACTTTTCCCGGTCTCGGTGTTTCTTGCGGATGTCTGACTTGCTATGATGCCTCCTAACTCCTCTTGTGCTGAGTTTCTTCAAGCTTTCTCTATGATTTTGAGGACTTTTGTGGGTTAAGGTCAAGGGATTTCTGAAGAATCTGGACTGGGTATGATGTGGAAAGTCTCTGGATTCTAGGTTTGACAGAATAATGGTTGATTGTGAAATTAGACAGAGTTTTGGCAAGGTTTTCTAATTTTTCCACCCCATTTTCGATTTTAGGGGGGTATTTATAGCCTTGGGGTTGAATTCCTCTTTCCAATTTTGCCCTTGGCCCAAATTACCTAAATGCCCCTTGCTTATGTCATCCATGACATCACTAATGGTGACTAACCCCCATGAGTCATCCTTTGACTTCTTGACCGGCCACTTGGCCTCTTTGTGGCCGCGTATGGCCTTTGTGTCTTGGCCACTTGTGTGGCCAAGAATTAAAGGTCTCTGACAGATCAATTTTGATCCAGTTTTATTGTTTCCGGTCCCGGTACTTCGCGTACGGCTGTTCTAAAAATATTCTGATCACATCCTTGTGATCCCTTAATTTTTCCAAGGAATGCTCTAGGTTCATTTAAGGTGTTTGGGAATTCTCGTCTATAACCGTACCTTTTACCGATACTTTAGACGCGCGGTTGCAATCAGACGATAGAAAGGGTTTGTTTTAGTGTCTACAGAATTTCGAGAAAACGTATAGAAATATTCCTACAGACAAATTTTAAATCCTAAGGGTACATGATTCTAATGGTTCAACTGTAAATGAAAATGTCTAAGCAATTAGCTAGCGAAATTCTGCTTAGGAGAAAACGGGATGTTACAGAGGGCACACGGTTTTGGGCTGAAGTTTTGAAGGGAAACCTTAATTAATTTAAAGAAGTGAAATGATGGAAGCCTAGTGTGTGTGTAAGAGGTATGGCTTGTGTGAGTGAGTGGGTGGGTGTACGTGAGTCTTGTAAGAGAGTGGGTCTGTGAAAATTAATGAATGATGGCTGCCATGAAGTGAAGGAAAATTGTGTATGTGTTGTGTGTTTGTGACAAAAGAGTGATTTGAAGAGTGTAAGTGATAGGATGGAAGAGACTAAGAAAGCTTGATTATTCTTGATCAATTTTGGAGAAAAATTAATTAAATTTGGGGAGAGGGGCTGTCAGTGTGCTACGGTTTTGAGAAGGAGTTTTGGAAGAAGAATTGAATTAAATTGATGAATAGTGAATAATGTGTGTATAGTGTTTGTATAGTGAAAGCATGGCGTGCATAGTGCAAGGTATGGCTTGCTTTGACTTGTAATTTATTAAGGAAAGGAAGTCAATTAAGAGGGCTGATGGGGAAAGGTGATGCCACGGTTTTGTGGTAGAAATTTGAAGGAAAATGAAATCAATGAAGAAATTGGATGAATAGTGTGAAGTATGGTGTGTATAGTGTAAGGTATGGGTTTGGTTACTTAAGTTTTGGACAAATTAATTAATTTTGGGGGAGGAGTACATGGCTCCTTGGCTGACTTTGGAAGGAAAATTTAATTAAATATTGTAATGTGAATAGTGTGTTTTACAGATACCTTTGATACGTAATTAAATTCCGACGACGGAAGATAATTGATCCAAATTTCTCGAAATTTCGCGAGAACACGAAACTATTACCTTGACCGAAATTATGGAAAATATAATTGGTGATTTAAAATTTTCAGTCTTAATAAATCACTCATATATTTATTTATTATGCAAAATATTTGCTAAGAAAAAAATGGGATGTTAGAATACTCATACCGCCTGGAATCTTTCTGAAATATTTGAATATATAAAGTCAAATCATGGTTGTGGTCAGATTATTGAACGGTACTTGATGTTTATAATTTTTTTAAAAATATCTATTATAATAATAATAATAATATATTATTATTATTATGTAATTCATTAACATTATAAAATATTTTATATTAATAATACATCTAAATAAAAATTTCAAATATAATATAAAAACTTGATAAATAAATATTTTTTCTTTCACGTTTTGTGTCTTTTGTTATTATAACAGTACAAAGGGTTAAATATTTTTTCAGTCCTTCATAAATTTTGAATTTTTTGTTTAACATTTCATAATTTTTTTTGTTGAAAAGATCGTCCCTAATCAATTTTTTTTATGGTTTTAGTCATTGTCATCATGTTAAGCCGTTAACTGTTGACATGACAATTAATTTAACCACGTCACGTGCCTCGCACGTGACATGCTTAACACAACCATTGTTTCCTCTGCTTAATCCCGCGTTACTATCTACGCTTGCTGTCATCTTCTTCTTCTTTATTATAGCTCCGTGAACCGTAACTCCTGCTGCTGCTAGCAAAGCGACCGTCCCCATGCACAAAATCACCTGCTTTTCTCCTCGCCCTTCTCACCTTCGCCACATAGTCAAGTTAACTGCCACGTTAACAGTTAATAGCTTAACATGATGACATGGAATAAAACCTTACAAAAAAATTTATGATGAATGATTATTAGCAAAAAAATTTATGAGAAGTAAAATACAAAATTTAAAATCTATGAAGAACTACTAAAAACATATGTAATCCTAATACAAAATAATTCTGAAGACATCACTTAACTTGTTGACTTTCGTACTCATGTCAACTCTTTGTAAAATATTAGTATATTTAAAGAATCATGTTATTTATACTTATGAATTATAAGACATTATATTGATTAACTAATCATTTACTATTATATAAAACTTTAGTTGAGTGTAAGTGTTATTACGATTTCATTCAATAATAAATAACTAATTAATTAGTACAATCATATAATCAATAAATACAAATAACATCTCCCAAATTTAAATATACAACAAATATCTCGGTTGCTATCATTCGAGGGTCAGATACAACGAATACATTAATTATTTTTAAAATAACCGCCGCCTCTCTCCCTTATCTGCCTATAAAGTCTTGTGCCAAGGCGAATTCGGTGTAGGAAGCTAGCAATCTTTAATTCTTTTTAGGAGTACTTCAATCTCACTTTAGTTAGAAGCAACAAGGTGCCCGAAAATGGGATCTTTGGACACAAATAGAATAGCGAAGCCTCATGTTGTGTGCATCCCATACCCAGCGCAAGGCCACATAAACCCAATGCTCAAACTAGCAAAGCTCCTTCACTTTAGAGGCTTCCACATAACCTTTGTTAACACCGAATACAACAACAAACGCCTTCTGAAATCAAGAGGTCCTGATTCCCTCAAAGGCCTACCTTCATTCCGTTTTGAAACCATCCCTGACGGTCTACCTGAGCCTGATGTGGATGCGACACAGGACATACCTTCCCTGTGTGAGTCTACAAACAGGACTTGCTTGCCTCACTTCAAGAACCTCATTTCCAAGCTCAATAATGACCCAAATGTCCCTCCAGTTACTTGCATAGTTTCTGATGGTGTCATGAGTTTCACTGTCGATGCTGCTGAAGAGTTGGGCATCCCAGTGGTGCTTTTCTGGACGACAAGTGCGTGTGGGTTCATGTGCTATACGCAATATGGTGAACTCATTCAGAAAGGCTTAACACCCCTCAAAGGTGATTTGATTTCTTTTAACATGAATTATTGTTTCATATAGTCATGCTGTTATGAAAATTCTTTTATCATGAATTAGTGTTTGACAACCATATTAACAAAGGTGTGGGGTTTATCGTAGATCTCATCAAAGTGAACCTTACACTTTTGTGATAATGGTTAATAAAAAGTTATCGAATTGAGTTGTTGGTATCATTTTTCTTTGATATTTATAGATATATAAAAGTCTATTCCGTATTAATCTCCTATTGTCACTTATATCAATGATCATCAATTCAGTAAGTACATAATTAATAGCATGATTTAGATTTGTTTATAGGCTAAAATTTGAGTCTTTCATTCTTAAATTTGACAAAATCATGTTAAGTTGTATTTCAATATAATTTGTATTGTCTATATTCGAGCAAAAAAGAAGCTCTTTTTTATGATAGATCTGGAAATTATAAAAGAATTAAGATATACTTATTCTTTTCCCTATAAATATTTTTAGTTATGAAATTTCTATTATAAATTATTGGTAACGTCCCTGTCGAGTAGCATTTTTTAATTTTATAAGTATTAATATGATTAATTATATGGTGCATAAATCAATGAAGTTAGGAGACACCACAAATTAGTTACCAAAAGAGTATATTGATGTTAAATAAAGAATAGCTCACATAGTTTTATGCGTTTAATTTAACTACGCAACTTGTTGTTGACACGCAGACGTAAGTAATATCACAAATGGATATTTGGAGACTACCGTCGGTTGGGTGCCCGGAATCAAAGAAATCCGATTGAGAGATATTCCCAGCTTCATCAGAACCACAAACCCAAATGACCTTATGGTTGATTTTATATGTGGAGAGTGTGAGAGAGCCCAAAGAGCTACAGCAATCATAATCAACACATTTGATGCATTAGAGCACGACGTTCTGGACGCATTCTCCTCTATTTTGCGCCCTCCTGTCTATTCCATCGGTCCCTTGAGCTTTCTAGTAAACGATGTCACCGATATGGACTTGAAAACAATTAGTTCCAACCTTTGGAAGGAGGAGACAGAGTGTCTAGATTGGCTTGACAACCAAGAACCCAATTCAGTGGTCTACGTCAACTTTGGTAGTATCACGGTTATGACGAGTGACCAATTGATAGAGTTTGCTTGGGGACTTAACAGCAGCAACAAACCGTTTTTGTGGGTTATAAGGCCGGATCTTGTTGCGGGTGACAACGCTATCCTTCCTCCTGAGTTTGTGGAAGAAACCAAAAGCAGAGGCCTATTATCAAGTTGGTGTCCCCAAGAGCAAGTGCTGGCTCACCCTTCAATTGGGGGGTTCTTGACTCATAGTGGTTGGAACTCAACATTGGAAAGTGTGTGCGGTGGTGTGCCAATGATATGTTGGCCCTTCTTTGCCGAGCAACAAACTAATTGTCATTTTTCTTGCAAGGAGTGGGGAATTGGATTGGAGATAGAAGATGTTAGGAGGGACAAAATTGAGAGCCTTGTGCGGGAGTTGATGGATGGGGAAAAGAAGGGTCGAGAAATGAAAAAGAAGGCTTTGGAGTGGAAGAAATTGGCAATGGACGCTGCTTCTAGACCACATGGATCCTCGTTGCAAAATCTAGAGATCATGATTAATCAAGTTCTTTTGAGCAAAATTGCTAAGAAATAGTTTCCATGAAAGTTTATATATTTGTTTATTTACCTACTAGACCCTTATTGATACGATTCAGCCCCAATGAGACATTTCAGCATGCATCTATTGGATGTCCCAACTTATCATTTATTTTTTCTTTCTTTATTTTCTGTAACCGTGCCGGTGTGGCCCGTGCCGGTATGAGATAATGCATGTATTGTTTTCTTTTACTTGATTAAATATATATCCTTTGTACGAGCACTAACGAAGCGGTGCGTATATTTTTATATTTATTGGATCATCTGAATAGGTTTCTATTTAAAAAATGAATAAAAATTATATCAGAAACTGTTACCAGTAAATCGGATTGGGTTCTGAGATGTTGCTTTCAACTCTCACCTTAGGTTGAATCCAAGATCATGAATTGGTGAGCACAATGATGGTGACAGGCTTTGGATGGGGTTTGGTAACATTCAAATGCTCAAGTAAGTTTGTGAATAATAATATGTGGTAAAAATAATATGATTAAAACTTACATCAGCATGAAGGGTGTTCATGCTTATATATACCTTCTAGTGATCATGGTAGTTTCAGTCATTAGGTGGCATTTACCATCCATTTGTAACTGTTTGAGTGAACTTTATTGAGCAAATTATTGCTTCAATAATGCTCATAAAGGTGAGGGGATATTGCCATGACTATGCCGACAAGTATTTATTGTAAGAATAATTATGTATGGTTATGATTCCCAATCGAGTGAGACCAAGCTGTTGGTATGTCAGGCTTGGAGACAGTCGTTTTGTCGATATGTTAGACTCATATATATCTCGGTCTTATGACATATAAGTCGAACCCAAATTTGGTCCATAACATAAGCCCGTAAGTCGGCATGTAATATAAGTCACATGTCGAGTTTCATTTGTGCCTTACTCAGATAATCATAATAGTTGAGTCTCTATTCATTTAGGTATCACATGTCAAATTCGCCGGAGCTATCTGAGTCTGCCATAGCTGCTTGTCTTTATGGGGAAGACAAGTGGTGAATGACGACGACAGATGTGGCAGGCCTACGGTTTTCCATTATACTCATAGATCCACTGAGTGCTTTCACTATTTTACCCTTGCCTTTTCATTTTCGGCGAAAAAGAATAAGGGGAAGTTTTAAAACTTCCCCCAACCCTTCGTTTTATTTCCATAACCTCATTCTTCATACTCTCTTCATCTTCTTTGCATTTTCTGGTTCTCACTACAGAGGAAGTTATCCTGTTTTCGATTACTACTTTTAGAAGAAATCTGCCATTGACTTCTTGTTGAACTTTACCATTTTGATTTGTTGTTTCTCATGACCTACAAGTAAATGATAATCCCTCCTCACTTGTTTATGAAATTCCTTTTCCATTGCCATTTATGATATAACTTTGTTTTTGAGTTCCTATGATTTTGCCTATCATATATAAATGCTTGAACTTGGTCTGGGGTTTGTTCTAAAATTGTGTTTGGCCCTATGATTTCTTTGGTATATGATGGTTTGATTTTGGTGATAGGGTTTTCGAATTTGATGGAAAAAAATAGTAAATGGGTTAATGGGTTTATTGTGTGTTCTGGGAATATTGGTTATGGATTTATGTATGTTGGGTTTGGTAAATGCCTTATACCTCTTCCAGTCTATACTTAAGATTCAATCTAGGAGAACATTCCCTAGATTTTAATTTTGAGGGAACCATAGGGTTGCTAATATCACCTTCTCATGTCAGTGTTTTAATATCTCAGTCATTTTAGGGTTTGGTAACCCTTTTTCCTGTGTTTAGGTAACTATGGCTAGAGTTATTCCCCCTAGACTTCGTCAAATATGTCATGCCGAGGATGTCAAAAAAATACGACTAGGTAAAGAAAGAAGTATTGATGATGCTTATCAACATGAAAGAAGAGCATGTGAACTGTTTTGATTTGCTTGGGGGAGTGAGCTGAGATTTTGTGGACGAGTTTATAACGATGTCGGCATTTCCCGATGAACGAATTTGTTTCTCATATGTTGAAGGAGAAATCCCTTTTCTATATATGTATGAGTTTTTTTTTCAATCTAATCAGTCTGAGATTACCTTTTAATGTGTTTGAGCTATCTTTTTTGGAAGTTACCGAGATAGCTCCTTCCCAACTTCACCCCAACAGCTGGCCCTTCATTTTGTCTTTTGAGGCTTTATGTGAATATATGGAGCTTCCTCCGACCTTAAATGTATTCTTCATTTTGTTCCAATTTTACAAGTCTGCCAAAGGAAAAGAAGGTTAGATTTCCCTTAAAGACCAAAAAGACATGGCCTTTTTTGAATTGTTTGAAAGTTCCTTCAAAATTCGGTAGTTCAAAGAGTATCTCAGTCAAAGATTTCAACCCTACTTCTTTGATGTCCACAATTAACCTTGCTTCTCCTTCTACTGTAATAAGAACTAATTCTACCCTGAACTTGACCCAGAGATGTTGGATTGGGAGATGGTTTTTGTTAAAGGACTTGTAGATTCCTTTCATAGTGATTTGTTCCTAAAAGGCTATATTGGTCTTAGTTCCTGAGAAGAAAAGAGGCTAATGATTTATTCATTCTTCCTATAATGTGTGGAAAATTCCTGTTGCAAGGTTTCTAATAATGATTTTCTTTCTTTGTTTTTATTTAGATGGGATGGCCAACAAATTCACTAGCTTTGTTGACATCAAAGCTTTGAAGGCAGCTTCTGTCAGTCTAGGCAAGATGCCTAGATCATCAAGCCCTTATGTTCCTCCTGCTAAGGCTGTAACTCCAGAGAAGAAGAAAACTTTAAAATCGAAGACACCCACTGATTCTGAAATTATGGAAGTAGAAGACTCTCCTTCATCTAAAGGAAAAGAAGCTAAGCCAGAGTTTATCTTCGGTCAATATGTAAAGTGTAACACCCTAGCTAACTGTCTACGCTTAAGTCGCATGTAATGCTCACTAGGTTGTTAATTACTTAGTGGGAATACTTATAGTCCTTGATTAACTTCAGAAATACTTTTACAAAAATAGGGACCGATTTACAATTTTTTCCTTTTTCATGATTTATGGCATAAACTAGGAGTCGCGCTTTAGACAGGACATATAATACAAGAGACGGAGCCTTGGGCTTAACGATTATCAATCAGACATTAAACAATCAGATAGGTAAACCAGCATATGGCCCATCACATATATTCACAATCACTTACATAAGTTCTACAATATTTAGTATACTTATATCATGTCCTTTAAAATACACTTTTCGACTACAAAACTTGAAGGCTAACTAGAACACTGCTCATTTAGCCTACACCACACTTCTTCACGACCCGTCCTCTTGGGTGCGCCTCCTTCTAGTAACAACCCTTTATTGCTCCTCCTGTTGCTCGTTAGAGTCTTTGCTGTCAGTCCCTGAAGTCATAAATGAATGTGGGTGAGAACGTCGCGTCCTCAGTGGGAAACCTTTAACGTAGGGGATTCCTTATTACTTCGGTTATGATCTAGACCACCAGGAAATCTCTAAGTATCAATGCATACTAAATTCCCTACTGGTTATTATTATCCATCCTAATCCTGAGTAGCTTTATCTAGTTTATTAGATGACCGGGGATTCTCTAATCTTGATATTACATAATAAGCGTGCTTTGTAACATCCCAAATTTTTTCCTTATAAAGGTTTCGTGTAATTAATAATCCCGCGTAATTAAAGTGATCACTAGACGGTTATTTAGACTTGAGATTAATTATAATGGTTTCTTAAATCCAAAATACCAGTCAAAATAATGGTTTTGTAAGCTCACAAAAATTTCGCGATTGTAGGATTAATTTTCAGTCAGCACCGGAATTCCGTCAGGTCCCAAAAGTATCCATAAAATATACTCCTACGGAGATATGTTCGCGAATACCTCAAACTGACGTACCATCCTGACCAGGAAAATTAGTAGATCGCGACTATGTGTTCGAAATATTTTTAGGATATCCGTACATGAGCTATTAACAACCAAACACGATCAAACGTGATTGAAATTGGCCAGGAAGCCTTGATGCGTATCCTCAGGCTAAGATATTTTATAAATAATAATATAATAATAATATAATAATAATAAAATAAAGAAAAAAGAAAAGAAAAACATGGAACAGTAGGTTGGCATCAGTGGCTATAAATAAGCCCGAGGCCACTGCTGCTTTATTCATAATTTACTTAGTTTTCTTAGTTTCCCGATCCCGTTGGTGCACATTGCGGTTGCACTGCCGGACTTAGGATAAATAGGAGGAATGCATCAACGCTATGAGGACATTTTCTTCACCACTTTCATCGATTCAGAACTTGCTTGGGAATTGGGTAAACTTATACCCACTGTCTATATGGATTTTTATGTTATTTTATGTGTTTATATTTGAGAAACTGACTTAGGAAATATTATGTGAAAAATATAGAGATAATGATGTGAAGATGATTTTATGAAATTTTGATGTTAGAAAAATATAATTGTACTAGTTGGAACTGTGTGGGAAGGCCTCAGGTTTATGAAAAATAATTTGACGTTGGAATTGATTTGGCCAGCGGCACGCTGAGCGGCCTTGCCCAGCCGCTGAGCGGCCTAACCTGAAGATGCATGATTTTGATAGTCCCAGGACCCAATGTTCATGTTATTCGAGTGAAAAATCCTTGACATTCGAATAACCCTTAAAGGACTTAAAGAGTTTAGCTTTCCTACATGTTCCAGCAAGTATAGAAACTTAGAAAAATGTATATGAAAGTAACTGTGGATTTACTGTATTAGTCTGTATTATGAGGACTCGGTCGCCATTACAACTTAGGACAGTTGTAGATAACTAGAGGTTATCACCTAATGTTATAAAAGGATCATAACTGAGCCTTAGGGAAAAAGTGATATTCTTAGGAAGGACGAGGGTTCGGTGTACCTTATAGAAAGTACGTAGTTATACGATTAGGGTAATCCCTTTCTCTTGGCACGTCTACGGACAAGCCCCTCACCAGTCCAGCAAGATGGATTGGTCAATGATGTTAAAAGAAAAGAAAGAAAGAAAGAAAGAAAGAAAGAAAAGAAAAACAAGAAACAAAGAATGAAAAGAAAGATGAAAGAGGGTGACACCACACCTGAGAAATGATGATGATGATGATGATGATGTTAATGTATGAGTCCACGCCTGGTTGTCTCGAGAGGAGCACCCCTCGCCATCCCACTAGGTGGAGGATTATCCTTATTGATAGTCGATAGATGGAACATTAGTTATCCATCGGTGGTTCACAACCACTCAGGTTAGAGCACTGCCTGATCGTCATCAATATGGGAGTTAAAAGCAAGTTGTAACCGGATGGCCACGGTTACAAGGGTGGAAGGGCTAAAGATAAAAAAGGAAGAACTAAAGATAACAAGAAGGACGCGACCCTGATCCACTAGCTAGCCGAAAGCGTAAGAGAACCCCAGATTCTCCCTAAGCTAAGATACGTGATGAATGAGTATGTGATGTATGAGTATATGAATACAAGTAGATATGTGTGTAAGTACCGTCAAGAAAATGCTCGAGACGACTTATATGAATAAGCGAATAAAGTTAATAAGCACGAGAACCTAGAGAAGGAAAAGACTAAGGATTCCCCATCACATAGTAAATAGATAAAGCTACTAAAGAATAGGAGGAATGATAATAATCAGTAGGAATATAGTATGTATGAACACGTAGAGATCTCCTGAGTGACCTAGTTCATAAGTGAGATAAAGAGTAGATCCTACGCCAAGGTATCCCACTAAGGACGAACGTTCTCACCCCCACTCGCTCATGATTTCAAGGGCAGACGAGAGCGATGATGAGTAGCAATAAGAGCTGTGAAGGACGGAGTACGGGCCGCCGGTATCTGGGAGGCAAGATTGTAAGGCTGTGAAGATGAGCTAGTATAGTTGTGCGTTAGATGGACTTTTGTTATGAGGATTGAACCATGTATTTTGATGGATATGCTAGGGATATGTAAATTATTATAATACTATGTTGATTGTTGTAAATATATGTGATGGACCATGTATTTGCTTATCTAACTGATTATACTAGGATTGATTAATAGTCTAAGTCCTCGGCTCTACCGCTTGTACTATACGTATCTTTTTCAAGCGCTGCTCATACTTTATGAATAAATCACAAGCAGAAAAAGTTTAAAAACGGTCCATATTTTTCCTAACCTAGTATTTTCAAAAGTAACAAAGGACTATAAGTATTCCCGCCAATTACTTAACAACCTAGTGAGCATTGCATACGACTTAAGCGTAAGCAGTTAGCTAGGGGTGTTACAGTTGGTATTGGAGCAGTTTGGTCCAAGTGAGCTTGAGGACAGAGCTGCACTACGCTTTCGAGCATGACAACGGTGTATGTTTCTACTAAGTTGCATGTGCTGAATATATGTGCACTAGCTTCTCTTGAGCCTGATCAACTCGGGATGCAGGTGCAGTAAAGCAGCCATGCCACCACGTAGAGATTCTACACAGTGAGTCGATGAGTCTGTAGGTCTTGCAGATCTAGTTCATGCATTGGCCTGAGTGGCTGATTGATGAAAGCCAAATCTACGTGTTTTGTTCAATGCTTTTGTCAGAAGCTTAGTTTGAACTTTCAGTCGTTTCAAAATAATATATCCTTCTTTACGGCTTTCAGATCCACAAAGGATCCAATTGCAGTATAGTTAGGTATAATCGAATCCACAGGGAGTTGCAAAAATACCTTTCTTGAGTTTAGTTAATTAAACAATAAAGTGAAGGATTGGTAAAGTTGTTTTGATATCTAAATAAGTAAATGAACAACATAAAAGTAAATAAGCAACAAATCAGAGGTAGATCCGGAAGCTTGTTGGGATTTGAATCATGTCATAGTTTCATGCATCTAGTTACTTATTACACAGATCTATGATTCCATTGATTGCCCGCCACCAGTTCTTAACTTGTTCATTGCGTTCGCACATGAAAAGATCACAGGTTTCCTTTGTTAAACTGTCACTTTCGTACACAAGCTTAACAAAGTACGCCAGCGTTATTCTAGATGTTAAAATGGCTAATCTTTATTCCAGTTACAGCAACAAGAATTAGATGAAATGATTTAGATCTGACTCTAATGATTGTAACTTTCGTTCACAACGTTCAAGTCTAGAATCTAGTTAAGCATAGTGATATTGATCTTAACTTGGTTATGACTTAATTAGTATAACTTTCGTTCATACAAATAAGTCCCAAATCAAGAATCAAAACACTAAACAAAAGCTAGCATTAAGCATAAAATCATTCAAGCGAATCATAAGAACACTGATAGATTCATATGCAAAAGTATACGGATACAATCATACTACAATAATCATCAAAATCCCAACAACAAGAGGATTAGAAATCCATCTTACAAGAGAATCTCAGAGGCAAGGTTTGGACGCTTACCATGACACGTTACCACGCTATCATGACAGCGGTTCACCAAGCTTCTTCGATCTCTTGGCTCCTTCACCGGCCTCCTCTTTGTTGCTAAACTAAACTATGCTAAAAAGTGTAAAAGAATGAAGTATTTCGTGGGGGGAGAGGGGTGTATGGAAGATTATATGGGATGATCTTCAATGAATGGCACGGCCTCCTATTTATAGGCAAAATTCGAGGGCACCGCTCAGCGGTTTGGGCTCCATCGCTAAGCGGTAAGGGCGTTATCGCTGAGCGACTTGTACTTTATCGCTGATCGACGTCATCATTTCACGCTGCTTAATAAATGCGCTGACAGATTTTTGCAGGGCGGCGCCGCCTCCAGGTTGGCTCTAGCTGGTGCAATTAATGCGGCGGCTGCAAGTGGCTCTAGTGGTACAATCGCTGAGCAGCCAGGGTGCAATCACTGAGCGATCATGTCCTTATGCGCTTGAGCGATTCTTTGTTTACCGCTGAGTGGTCCTTCGCTGATTTCCTCTTTTAAGCTTTTTTCCACTTTTGCCCTTTTGCTCCATTCTTTATGGGATTCTTCTCACTTAATCTGCTTGCGTCCATCTTAAAAATTATATTATAAACCTACACAAAAATGGGGATTTAAGTTAAATAATTCTTTGAAACATAAGCGAACAAGTGCCTTTTTAATAGGTCAAAATTGCGTAAATTGGGCACTTATCACTCCCCCTGACTTAAGACCTTGTTTGTCCTCAAACAAGAGGCAATAGAATTATTTTACAAGAGGTCCATGCTTATGAACAATCAGTTAATGCAATGAATTAAAGTATTTCAGACGGTTCATGCTTGAGACCTATGAGATATCATAGAGCAACCTTAACATAAGTCAAATGCATAATTACTTAAATGCCATGAACAAATCACACTATCCAATGTCTTGGCCATCAAGGAAATTATCTTTATCGCACAATGGTCAGTGGACCAGTTCAAGGTGAGTGTTTCGCTCATTGTCACCATTGAATCACAACAATTCAAATTTGTTACCTGTCTCACAATTCAATTCATTAGTATGGTCATGCAAGGATCACAGAAGGACTTTGTAAAGGTTGTAATAGGGCCAGGCTACAAGAAAAATTGGTTTTTCTGGGTATGCAAATTTTCTGATCAAGAGAGAAATGAAAACCAACTCCTGTTGTCACCTGTTTTCTTTTCTTCAACTTTGTTTCTTACCCCTTTATTCTCCTTGTTCTTTTCCTCAATCCTTTTTCTTTTTCTTCTTTTTGTTTTTGGATTGGGAATAAGATTTTTCTTCTTTTTCTGCTTGCTTCTGTTCTTTTTGATTCAACTTCTTTATTTCTTCCCACTTTTACCCATCCTTATCTCCCCCTGACTTGGATCTTTGCACATAATCTAATTGAATGCTCTCTTAATTAAGAAATTAAAGGAAGTCATTGTTTTTCTTTTAAGGCTTAGGGATTATGAATCAACCAAGAATTTCTCATGTTAGGCTCAAGTGGGGTATCAAAGGATGTTCCTAATCATGGTAGGCTTTATTTGGCCAAGTGGGTTATGATTCTAATGAACAGAATGCCTTGATCATTTCCTATTATTTCCATACAATTATCAAAATCAGAGACTCAAACAAATTCAATTGTGCAAAAACAATGGTGATTCTCTCTATCTCACTTAGTGTATAGGCTCACTCCCTCACTTGGGTAGGGTTTATTTTCTTGATTTAAAAACATCTTCAATGTTATGCTTATGCAAACAGGTAGATCGATGCATATTAACATGTTCATGGTATCTATGTACTCACAACGGTCTATTATGGATATTGAAACAATTCAATTCATGATGTATTTTGTTCATGCATAAAACCAAGTAAAATAAACTAATACTCAGTTGTTTTTCAAACAAACAAGTCTTAAGCACATATTAAGCTACTTAAAGAAAATTAATTAAGATGCTAGAAAATTAAAATTGCTCCCTGTTTATGGTGAATGAGTTCCCTTGATGTAGCTTCCTTGTAGTTTGGGCTACTTTTGCTCCAATGTGTTGAGGAGATAGAGGCTCATCTTCCTTAAAGAATCATGCTCATCATCCTCTAGAAGTGTGTCTCTCTTTTGTTGCTTTTAGGAAACTTCATTGGTTATTCTCCGGCCTGCAAAAAAATCCAAAATTTCCTTTCTTCCAGGTAGCATTAGAGAGATCATGTTTTTATTTTGAATCCTTTTGTAGATAGAATTTCCTACAACTGCAGACAGAATTTCCCGCTTATTGTGGACAGAATTTCTCACAATAATTTATGGATTCAAAATAAAACATGTTCCTTGAAGGTGCTTAAAAAGGATTTCCTTTCTTGATAATTCTTCAATTCTAAACCAGCTAGAAATCTTATTTCCACATTAAATCATGTTGCACCAAACTTGTTGAAAACTGGGGGAAGGTTTAAGAATCAGTTATTAGGTTAAAATCTTAGGTGCTTCTTGTTGGAGTTATTTGGAAAAGATTAGCACCTCAAAATTTTAAGCTAATTACATGATTTAAATAAACCTTAATTCTTTTTCACCATGTTTCATGAAAACATATTCTAACACCTTAAAATAAAATAATAAATAATAAAAACTCACAAAACACTGGGTTGCCTCCCCGGCAGTGCTTGTTTAACATCGTTAGCTCGACGCCTGTTTCTTTGTAGCTCCCTTCTTCATCATCAGTCCTCCTTCCATGGCAAAAGTCTTTTGGGTTTAGCTCCGGATTGGTCATGAATCTACTTTTCTTTACATCCGCTTTATCAGTGGCCAGCTGTCCCAGTTGGATTTCCAAATTCCATATAGTGGTGTCATGGTTCTTTTGATTAATCATTGTTTGTTGCATAAATTGATTCCATGTCTCCTCTATCTTGGAGTTTGGATATACCAGTGGCTGATTCTGATATGGACGAGGTGGTTGGTATGGCTGTTGCGGAGCTTTGTTGAATGAAGGTCTTGCCTCTTGCCTCCATGACTATTGATTTGGCCCCGGTTGAAAATTATTTGGATAGGGCGGCCTTTGCTGGTTATTCATATAATGGACTTCTTCTTCCCTAAAATTACAACAAGTAGACGAGTGATCATCATTGCAAATATTACATTGAAATACTTGCTGCCTCTTGGAATCTCGAGCTTCTCTGATTTGCTTGGGCAGCTCGCTTAAAGTCCTCTTCACCTCATCTATTTGTTGTTGGAGTTGCTTGTTTTGAGCAAGTATTGCATCATTTGTGCCTAGTTCAAGCAAGCCTCCTCTTTTAGGTTCTCTGTGGTATTGGCCTTGTTGATCCGTCAAGGCCATGGAATCAATGATGGAGATTGCTTCTTCAGGTGTTTTGGACATTATCTGTCCACCAGCTGCAGCATCAAGCATGAGTTTGTGCTGTTGTTGGAGTCTGTTTAGGAAGATATGAATTTGTGTTCGTGCGTCGAATCCATGATCGGGGTATTTCCTCAGCATGGATTTATACCTCTCCCAGGCCTCACAGAGACTTTCTTCGGGTGTCTGCACAAAAGTAGAAATTGCAGTTTTTAAATCCATAAATTTGGATTGAGAAAAATACCTCGCACAGAACTTCTCCTCCAATTGATCCCAGTTGGACAAAATATGTTGTGGTTGAGCTAGCAACCACTCTTTAGCTTTTTCGATCAGCATCAGGGAAAACATCCTCAAAAAGATAGATTATTCGTCAGTTTCCGACATTCCCGCGGCCCCACAGAGTTCGTAAAACTTTGTCAAATGAGCATAAGGATCCTCATGATCCAAACCTGCAAACAGGTTAGCATACAACAATTGTACCAGGCCAGGTTGCATCTGAGGTGATCGTTGAGCTCCAGTGGTTCTGCTCATTCTAATAATGTTCCTAGGGGTGAAGTTCACAAAACCCCTGTTGTCACTGGCTCCTGTAGTGTTGCCAGCTCTAGTGTTGTCTCCAGCTCCTGTGTTGTCAGCCATGTTTTCTTCTTGGTTAGTTGAAGAGATTGATAATGAAGTTGCTTCTTGCTTCGTTCTTTGTTTGGCTAGTTTCTTTTTCTTTGAAGTAGCTTCAATCTCAGGGTCAAACAATAATTGATCTTTAGAAGCCTTACCTCGCAAGAGCTAAAGAAATGTACACTAGCCAATAAGATTAGAACAAGAAAGTCACAGAATAACAAAATAAGAACTATACAATATTTTACAAATATTCACAATTGTTTAATCAAGCAAAACTCAAGCTATGTATTTTTGACGCAACTCCCCGGCAAAGGCATAAATTTTGATGAATGCCAAATCTACGTGTTTTGTTCAATGCTTTTGTCAGAAGCTTAGTTTGAACTTTTAGTCGTTTCTATAACTCTAGATTGCAACCTAAGAGGGGGATGAATTAGGTTTCTCTTGTTTTTCTCGGATTTTGATTCTTTGAAAGATGTAAAACCCTAATCCCCAAATTATGAACAAGACCCAGCAATAAACCAAATAGATAATGATGTTAAAGCAGCGGAAATTGTAAATTACTGAATGTAAAAGTGTAGGGATAAGAAAGATGACACCAGAGAATTTATCCTGGTTCACCTTCAACCACCGAAGGCTACGTCCAGTCCCCTGTTCTGATTTAGGGATTTTTCCACTATGTAAACTTGTGTTGTGTACAACCTCACCCCGAGGCACTTACACCGACAATTACAAGAGAACAACCCGTTCCCTTGGTTACACAATGCCCTCACCGAACACTACGGTGATAATCAGAATCCACACCGAACACTACGGTGTTTACAAAACCACACCGAACACTACGGTGCCACAATTGATTCACAATTGTTGAA
>QANU01094665.1:0-27424 GCA_003254905.1 Nissolia schottii | reverse complement strand
AATGATAATAATATAACATAATAATAATAAAAATTTGAAAATATCAAACACAGTGACCATTTGGCCTTTGGCTCAATAAAATAGAAGGCCTTCTGTGGCCATCCACAAAAACACCAAAATCATAACATTATGCTGCAAAAAATATTTTTGCTCCGCTCGTGCGCTCTGCGGTTGTGCCGTCAGGTCCAGGAAAAATAGCAGGATCGCACCAATGTTCGTGGGAGTATTTTCTCACGACTTTCACCGTCTCTAAATGCGCTTTGGAAAGTGGGTAACCCTACTAAGCCCACTGTCAAAGTGGTTGAATTTTTAACTGTGTGTGTTTTGTGTTTCTGACTGTAAAAAATGTTAAGTAGAATTTTTGGGAAAATCAAGGTGAAAAGGGTTTTGAGAAATTTTGATGAATGAAATGTATAACTGTACTGATTGGAACCCTAGGAACAGTGGTTTTCTGTGGAAAATTGAGAACTGAAATCTCGGGGAAGCGAATTTTCAGCTTTCATTCGAATCATTTAGGTTTTCAGTCGAATGAAAGCCAAAGTAAGCTTTCATTCGATTGAATTCCCATGCAATCGAATGAAAGAAAATTTCAAGATTTCAATCGAATGAATCCCCTAGTATTCGAATGAAAGAATGCTGAGGATTTCAATCGAATGAAACCCTATTTTAGTCGAATGAAAGAACTCGTAGGGATTTCATTCGAATGCAGACCTAGGCATTCGAATGAAACCTGGCAGACTTAAGACTTTAGTGGTTCCAAGGGATCCAATGAGCAAAGATGTGTATATTGTGGTACAAGAAAGCATGCATCATGAGGATAGATCACTAGAGGTTATAATGTAATGAATGCTTAATAAATGAAGATGATAAAGAAACGTAGGAACAAGAGTATGATGAGAAAGATAAAAGTGTATATGATCATGGTTACGAATAAATAATGATACAGTTCACGCCAGGCCTAGCCCAAAGGAAGGCGGCCAGAGTGCATATGATACCGGTTAAAAGAAATGATATTAAGCTCATTGATAGGTGGATTTTGTACCCTATTTTATTATTCTATAATTGAACATTGTATACTAAAAATNGACCAATAAATGCAAGATTAAATTCAAATTCAAAAAGATTTGGTCAAAGATTTGCTGAGGATTTTTAACGCTGACTTTGCCACGGATTTTGCGCCAGGATGGAGATTGAATCTCGATTTGACCTCAACTACAAAGTTGTAGATCTATCTCTTAGCTTTAATTGGAGATTTGAATCACCTCAATCCGATATCTGTAGCCGAAGTTATCGTGATTTTACTGACTGCTGTGCTGAAAGTGGTGGATTTACTCCCACTTTAGGCCAATCCTCTACAAATAGAGATCCTCTCTCAACAACTTGAGAAAAACTTCTTCACATTCAGCCTCCAATGTTATTTTCTGCACTTTTCTCTTTTCTTTTATGCACTTTAGGTTTATGTTAGTAGTGCTTAATTCTTAGTTATTCAAGGATTGTTAGAGCGCTCGCATTGACAACGCAAGCTCCCAATTATTTGCGAATTCCTTTCGTTATTGTTTTCAGGTTTTGTTATTTCAATTCTCTATTATTTTTCACTCTCTTCTTCTATTTATTTATGAGTTTTATGCTCCACCCATGGAGGAGTAATTTCTTAATATCTTGCATGCGGTAACTCTAAATTTGGATTAATTAGAGGTCTTGTGCTTAATGTTTATTCATGATTTGTTCTACCTGTGATTAATAATATAGCAATTCATGTTATTGGTTAGGGTTAATTCTAGGTTGATAGATCTTGACGATTGTAGGATTTATTGATTTAGGGTTGGGAACTTTTTGGGGAACTAATTAGATTTAATTAGGTTGTGCAATTGGAACATAATTGATATAGGTTTTAAATGCTAAGATCTTAGTTTTAATTCCTAGATTAATAAATGCTTAGGGGATTGACGATCGTAGTCTCTTAGGTGAATTGCGTATTAGTTAGAGATTTCAACTAATAAACAACATCCCCTTATGAATAATTAATTAGGAACCAGTGACAATTAATCCTTGATCTAGAAACACCTTATGCAGGATATTGTTTTTTTTATCATTGTTCACTTACTTTTATTTCGCTTTCTTTTTATTATTATTCATCAATCCAAACCCCCCTTTTTAATTGCAATTTTAATTGGTTCTAATTGCTTCCTTGAGAGACGACCTAGGTTAGCCCCTTTACTACGTTTTTGGGATTGATTTAGTTTTATAAATTATTATTTGATTGCGCACTGAACGTTCTAGTGTGTGTCACTCATGCATTAGTGCGCAATAGCAAGCTCGAATGGAACGCAGGCATTGTTGCACGTCACCATGGTCGAAGGGAACGCATGGGGCTTGATCACGTCACCATGCTCGAAGGGAACGCATGGGGCACGATCACCTTGCATACATGTACATGTGGTTATGTAATGATGTTAAGCTCATGCATTGGTGCGCAATAGCAGGCTCGAAGGGAACGCAGGCATTGTGCACGTCACCATGCTCGAAGGGAACGCATGGGACACGATCACCTTGCATTCATGTATATGTGGCTATGTTGTGATTATGTTACAACGGTCAAGGATAGAAAGCGCGAAATCTAGATAAAGAAGAGTAGTTCCCCGATCACCTAGATAATTTAGATAAAGCTGTTCAGGGTCTTCAACAAAGATAATAATCAGTAGGATTTTAGTATGCATGCTCACTTAGAGATCCCCTGAACGGCCTGGAGGATACCCGAGAAAATGCGTAGGAAACCCCACTGAGGACCAAGTGTTCTCACCCCCACTCGGTTATGGATCCAGGTGGGCATCGCGAGGAAATCGACCCAATAGACACACGGTGGGCGACAGAGAGCTATAGATCGGAGCTAGAGCAAACTGACTACGATCGCACTAAGGCGACACGTGTTTCGTATTATGTTCTATGACTTTTATACCTTTGTGTACATATTTATTATTAAGGCAAATGTGTAACTGTATTTTGGGACCTTTGTTGTAAATATATATATATATATACACACACAGTTGTTCTTCATGTTCCACTATGATCTCTACCTAACTTGGGGTAGACGCTAGCGATTATTATTATATATACTCTTACTCACACATGGCTCCTAATTTATAACTTGATAAGCACACGAACGATTTTCAAATTGGTCCATCTTTTTGCGCAAGAGATATTTGCAAAGGTAAAAGTAAGGACTATAAGTAAACCCTACACAACGAATAACAACCCTGTGAGCATTGCTTACTGCCATGGAAGTGGGCAGCAGTTAGCAGGGGTGTTACACTTTGGACCAGTTTACCTTGCTAAACCGGCGGGGGCTTGTCAGGTGTGACGTGCCAAGAGAGGGGATTCCCTATTACATATCTATGTACTTTCCTTCAAGGTACACCGAGCCCTTGTCGACCAGAACCTTCTTAAGAAACTTCCTTATTCCCTAGGGTTCAATTATGATCTTTGGTTAGGTTAGGCGTTGCATTTCTAGTGATCTAGGGTTGCCCTATGATCCTAGTGGCAACTGGGTCCTCATGATGCATGACAACATAATTAAAGCTCATAACATGTACCACACATACATATACATAAAGGAAACCTGATACAGGAGGCTAAAACCCTAGGTCATTCGAATGACACCATCAGATCATTCGAATGGCACTGAGTTCTAACTCTTGAGATGGTGCAAAGGAATGGGTTATTCGAATAACCTATGAGTGGTCATTCGAATGATTCTGACCTTTTCTCTTTTAAATCATTCAGTGAGGTTTCATTCGAATGACTTGCCTCTGCAGCCTCAAAAATGCTAGTTTACACAACTCATTCGAATGACCCTAAGGTGGTCATTAGAATGACCAGTGGTTTTTTAACACTTGTTTTCAAAGTCCTTCGTGGTTCATTTGAATGACCCTGGGGGTGGCATTCAAATGACCCCTAACCTATAACAAGTTCTGAGGGTTTTCCTTACTTCCCATCCTTGCACCAACCCTCTTTTCATTCATCAACACACATTAGGACTAGCTTCCCACCTTCAAAAGGATTTATAGATGGATGAGTGGTTGAGGAGATGTTTCCTCCAAGGGTGATTGGAAATTTCTTTTCCAAGACAGGGGCCACCTTATTGGCTGATGATTGGAAAAGCTTGATGATGGTGGCTCGGGATTTATGTGGCCATTTGGGAGAGTAGTGATGAGTTGTTCTTGGTGCTTTGTGGGGAGAATGAAGGAATGAAATGGTGGTGTGTGGTCTTGGGGAGTATGGTTGCCTCCAGGGAAAATGGTAAGGAAGCTTAAGCTTTGCTTGCCAAAAGAATGGTGGATGGCTTTGTTGCCTTGATTCTTTGGATTTTTCGGAAAGAAAATGAAGAGAATGAGATGATGAGAAGTGGAGGTGAGGGATGCAGTTGATTTTCGGTGGCTGAGGAGAAATTATGGGAGAAATTGGAGTGAAATGGATTGAGTGTAATAATGGGTTAATAGTAGCAAGTATGGCCATGGGTATGGTGTGTGTAAGGAAGGTAAGGTGAGTGTTGTAACATCCCGAATTTTTCCCTTACGAGATTTCCGCGAAAATCCAAATTTTTGCTTAATTAAAAGCACATTAGAAGCGATTATTTGGACTGGAAAAGTTATTTAGAACATTAATTTCTTCCAAATGCCAGTCAAGTAATTGTTTCTTGATCTCGCGGAGTGCCACGAGGTCCGTGCCAAATTTAGACAAAAATTGGAATTTCGGTAGACACTTAAAGTATCTGTGAAAATTCCCTCCGGGCAATAAATTCCCGAATACCTTAACCGGACATACCTCTATGATCCGTGAAATTAGTAGATCGCGGATATGTGCTCGGAATATTTTTAGGGTATCTGAACACAAGGGAAAAATGACAAAACGCGATCAAATATGATCGCGAAATAAAGTGACTTGGTTTGGGAATTTATCTCCCACGTTAGTAACAGGAAAATAAAGAAAAGGACAAAAAGGGAAAGAATTAAAAGGATAAAGGACAAAAAGGGAAAAATTAAATTTAGGATATAAAAGGAAATAAAAATTAAAGGAAGGGCAAAAGGGTAATTAGGCTTAAAAGGATAATTATGAAAAAAAAAAGGGAAAAGAAAAAGAAAGCAAAAGCAACAGCTTCTTAAGGAAGCTAAGGCCACCCCTGGTGCCTATATAAGAACCCACGGCCTCAGTGCCATTTTTTCATAAATTTTCACCTGCTATGCTGTTACTCTGTCCGTTTGTGCGCGCGACGATTTCTCCATCGGACTCAGAAAAAATAGTAAGATCATCCTAAAGCTCTCGGGAGTCGTTTCTGACAACTTCCTATCGCGCCAGGAAAGTGGGTAATCCTAAGCCCACTGTATATATGTATTTTTGTGCATTTGAATGAAAAACTACTTTGTACAAATGATAGAGAATAAGGTGCATAGGTTAGATTTTGAGGATTTTGTTGTTTGAAAATCATAAGTATACTGATTGGATCATTGTAGAAGCAGAAATGTTACGCACAGAAAACCCCTGGAGAAGTTACTCTCTAGGGCAATTTTTACTGTGGGATTCGAATTAAATCCCAGGGATTCGAATGAATTCCCAAGGGATTTCAGTCGAATGCAGGAGGTTTCAATCGAATGAAAGTCTGAGCAGGATTTCAATCGATTGAATTCTCAAGGGATTCGAATGAAAGAACTCGCAAAGTTTCATTCGAATGCACCCCTAGTCATTCGAATGAAACCTAAAACCTTTGAGTCCCTTAACTTTTCTACATGTTCCAACCAGCATAGAGGCTTAGATCATTGTACATGAGTATAACTATTGAGATGATTATGTGATTATGTGTGGGTAAAGCATGCATCATGAGAATAGATCACTAGAAGTTATTGTCTAATGAATGAGTAATGAATGAAGATGAGAATGAAATGTAGGAACAAGAGCATGTTGAGAAAAGATAAATGTGCATATGAGAGAAAAGAATGATGATACGCATGGCATGTGATGGCAAGAAATGAACGGATTATGAGGTGATGAGTATGTGTATGATACGGTCTGCTTCCGGCTTAGCCAAGAGGGCGGCCCCTCGCCACCCAAAGTGTAGGGGTGGAGTCATGTTTGCCTGGGAAACAGACAGAGAAGGCAGCTCGTACACCACCAGGGGACAACGGTCCGAAGGTGTACGAGGGAGTACTGGGACACAGGCAGAGTTATGATGAAAGATATGATGACTGGTATGAGAACATGCATTGAAATCCATGCCTCATCGGCATGATGACCTATTGCATAGATACTATGAAATGTCCCGTGCCTGGCAAGCATCGTGGAAGGTTTACCGTGCAACATATGCGTGATGATCAGTTGTGTCTGTCAGCATACATGTTTATGTGATGGTGTTACGATGGTTAAGGGTAGAAAGCGCGAGAACCTAGATAAGCAAGACTAGTTCCCTGATCACGTAGTAATATAGATAAAGTTGTTCAGGATCCTAGGCAAAGATAATAATCAGTAGGATTTTAGTATGTATGCTCACTTAGAGACCCCTAAACGGCCGGGAGGATAACCGAGAAAATAAACCATTGCTAGTGCTGGGGAACCCCACTGAGGACTAAGAGTTCTCACCCCCACCCACTCGGTTATGGATCCAGGTGTGCAGAGTGATTGGACTGACAACTGATTGAAGTCAAGACACAGGGACGCTACTGACACGAGGGGAATATATGTTTTGTATTATGACTTATGACTTGTATATGTTTTGTGTAAATATGTATTACTATGGCAATGTGTAATATGTGGGACCTTGTATGTAAGTATATATATATATGCACATATACTCTTGAAGTCTACTCTGGTTACTATTTCACTTATGCCCGAGGTTAACGATTATGGTTATATGTTCTCTCCAAATCACGCACGGCTCCTAGTTTACAAAACTGATACTGTAAAAGAATAATTTTCAAATTGGTCCATATTTTCGCATAAGAACTATCTGCAAAGGTAAAAGTAAGGGGTAAGAGTTAACCTGACACAACGCATGACAACCCTGTGAGCATTGCTTGCTACCATGGAAGTGGGCACTTAGCAAGGGTGTTACAAGTGTAAGAGAGTGGTTGATGGGGTTGTGGTGATGTGATCTTACACGGTTGATTAGGGGAAAATTTTCTCCAAAATTCGTCCCGTATTCGGTCGTGTTTGGTCGTTAACTATCTGATTACGGGTATGTGCTTGTGTCCAAAAAATCAACGAACAACGTGGAATCCATCTAAACATAAGTGTGCATTTATCAAGCGCTTTAAATGAGGAACTGGCATTTACTGGAAATATTCTAGAATTTTCCCCCGGTAATAAACGTATTTTTACGGATATTGCCGGAACGTGTTTAAATTCCCGTAACGATCGAAAATCGCCACGAAAATTATTTAAACACGGGAATATAGTCCGCGAAAATTCCAATAAGGTTTTTAATAAAATTCGCGGTACTGTTAACTCGTATCTTGATCTTTGCAAAGATTGAAAGTAGGTCCAAATTGTGCAAATTTCTGCGGGATCTCAAAACTCTAATTTGACTGGGACCTTTATGGGTTAAACATGGCCATCTAATTTTCTTGTCTTACCTTTAATCGGACCGTAATTATTTATTTGACGAGGTTTTCCATAAGGGAAAAATCCGAGATGTTACACTGCACACGCCAACAGGAATTTCAGGCTAAGTACATCAGAGATTTATTAGCTAAAGCTCAAATGAACGATGCTGAAAGGAATTACAACTCTGATTGTCAGAGATTGCAAGTTGTATTGCCTAGGCAGTGACACTGTAGCCGATCCTTACCTCTATTGGGTCTATAGTTCGAGCTCTTCAATATACCACCATCACCCATCCCGATATTGTGCTACTGAAGCGAGCGAGTAAAGCTTCAACAGAAGCAGGAAACTCTCCTTCAATATTGTTTCTCAGCTGCTGTTAGTGTTTGATTGAATGCAACATACAGTGTGCAACTGATGTCTGATTACAGTTAAATGATGTTGTCATAAGTCACTCAATCACAACAGTCAACAGCTAGCAACAATCATAAGAATATCATAGAAACTAGACTAAGTTAAATCCTAATTTACGAACCTGATAATCCGAACCGAACCAACTAGTTTGGTTCGGATTAGTTTGAGTCATAAGATCTAATAGGATAAAAACCAACTAAAACCAATGATGAGTGAGTCGGTTCTCGGAATTGAAAATTTTGGACTCGTTGAATCCGAACCAAACTAATGAACCCGCGAAAATGTTTTTTTTGTTTTTTTTTTTTGGCTCTCTTTGAATGTCATGACTTATTATACATTATGTAACTTAATATAACTTATTATGTTGTCATATGTTGACAAGTTGTGTGTGTAAAAATGGACCCTCTCATGTTAGTTTCTCACATGACATTGTCATGTTTGATTTCTCACCATTCATTGAGAATGTGGGACCCATACATGACATAAGCAATTTAGAGATTGATGGTAAGAGATCTAACATGTTCTTGTCATGTGAGAAAATAAGCAACTAGTTGTTTATTGTTTGAACAACTTAGTTTAACTTGTTTCTATGGACTTAAGCTGTGTCATGAGAGTCAGTTATTTTAATTGTTAATGTTGTTATTCTCAATTATGATTTATGTTTAGGTAATTGACTAGTGATATAAGTGATTAATAAATCATACTGTAGTACTAACTATAATTTTTGTGATTTTATCTTCTTTTTTTCATCTCTGATTTTTGCTATTTTTTAGATGTTTCCTATTTTTCTCCCCATGTTTTCCTATTATATTAAAAAACAACTAATTACGAGTAACTCAATATCCGAACCAAGCCAACCCGTTTTTTATCATTTTGCTTTGGTTTGGCTTGTAAAAATGTGTAAAACCGAACCAAACCAAAGCAAAGAAAATTTATTGGTTCGGATGCATTTTTCCCCTAAAACCAAACCAAAGCGACCCGATTACAGCCCTAACTAATGACAATTAAATGTTGTTGTCATAAGTCACTCAACTACAACAGTCAACAGCTAGTGACAGTCACAGCTACATCATACACTCCAGACTACGTTACAAACGAGATTTGCGGGCAGCAGCCAATTTTGACTAGAAAAAGTTATGGCTTTCCAGAGAGAGGAGCTTTCAGTGAAGACAAGATAACAGAGGAGAAGAGGAAGATTGTGTAACTATGAGAGGTGGGCCATTCTAACCCTTGAAGGCTTCCGGTAAAATAGAAGCAAAATCTCCAAAGAATCCTTGAAATCGTTAGAAGAGGCAACGTCAATAGTGTTTTTGCTTCAGTGAAATAGCGGCCAGTGGCCATAATGGCCGTGATGGCCATTGCTGAAATGTAACACAACAAGGCTGCCATTACGTGCTATGGCCACAGTGCTCTGTTACGCCACTGTAGTTCCGCTTTTATAAACAACAACGAGACAGGGTCTATAATAGGACAAACGTGACATCGTCTCATCTCATACATGCTACTAACCCCACTTGGTAGAACAAGGTTTGGTTGTTAATGAAAATGAATACACCCACACACATCTATTGCAAGATAAGTAGTTGGGCAGTAGAATGGGCTAAATGACTAAAAATGAAATAAATAAATAAACAATAGTTATTAAGTACAAAATGTTAAAACATCCCAATTTGCTTTTCATTTTAAAAAAATTAGTGTAGTGGGTGCAGTTTATTTTAGGATCTTTGACATTGGCATACACTCCAGACAATTGTATACATCAATAAGATATTGACCTCTTCACTAACAGCATATAATGGAAGTTATAAGTGTAAGGCAAACACACACCCCCAAGCTAGCTTTTGGGGTTTTGAGTTAAGCTCATTCAATTCTAAAGATAGTATCATAGCCTAACCAGAGATCGTTATTGGACCCACCCACAGATGTTCATTCTCGCAATTTTCACGCTCCAGATGATCATTCCTGGGTGTGAGAGGGGGGTGTTTAATTCTCACATTGCTTAGAGATATGGCCAAGATTTCCTTTACAAGCACAAGGCAGCCCTCCTCACTTGAGCAAGATTGGGGGTTGCTTTAGGCCAATTCGAAACAAAAAATACTAAAATTTATTACGAACTAATATGTCAATATTATAATTTCCTCAAATGAGTATATTAACTTGAATGACTGATAGAAATGGAAGGTTTTGTGATGGGCTATGAATAAACAATTCAAAACTCGCTACGATGAAACTTTAATGGCAAAGTTTAGAATATCATGTCAGTTGCCATTTAGTCTCCGCAACATCTAACTTCTAATGAACTAAGTCTTGCGTATTGAGAATTGGCAACAAATGATGTAAAGAATAACATACCGGATTTTGATCTGCCCACTTCCACAACTGAGACAATTCTTTGTTACCCAATCTCCATCTTGGCTTACTGAAAATAAGAAACAGAAATGTAAGCAAAACAGTCTGAGCATGGTAAAAAGAGCAAGTATTAATTAGTAGCATAAGAATAAATACAAAAATCTACAACAGCTGATTGCCAGATAAGAATTTTAATCTCTAATTAAAAGGCACCTCAAATGCCTATGGATTTAGAATAGTCGCATATTCTCCACTTGTAACATCAACCAGGAAGTGAATTTTCTTTGATGAGCAATATAAGCAAAGAAACAGAAAAGAAAATAACTTCTGGGTTGAAAAAGCTTTGAAGTTAGCATTGAAGAATGTGCTCTCTACATCAAACCCCCAAAAAAAATGTACTTTCAGTAAACTGACATCACAGAAACCATCAGTTGTTATGGTGCAAACAGCATTTGAGCAGCAGTGTGTTTCAATTAACACATAAAATGTAGCTGTGGCTATTCGTACTTAAATACAGTAGGCTAGTTAGTGCAACAAGCTAACAACCAGGTAAAAAGGCAGTATTATAATTATATGAATTCAGAAATAAATACCTCAAGAAAAGACGAATTCACTTTTATCTTTCGTTAAGAATCCTATAACCTAATGTAATTTTACACACATAAGAATAGAGACTCAAAATAATGAGATAAGATCAAAGCGAGTTAACTGAAAATTGCTTGGGTTTATTTTGGCACTCAGCAAGCCCTTTAATACAACTTATACAACTAGGAAATTGTTAAAAGAATTAAAGTACAATAAATAATCTACAAGTACCTATGTACATGAGTGTAAAGGTTCATGAACAATCATTGATATCTATTTCTATTTCCAACACTCCCCTCAAGCAATGCATATAAGTCAAATGTTCCGAGCTTGAATCCAATATGATTAATACAACGTCCCCTTAGAAATTTTGAAAAGAATATCAGCTAGTTGATCATTTAAACTAACCAATTCAGTAATAATGATTTCCATGGAAAGAACTTCCTCTGGCACAAAGTGACAATCAATCTCATTAAACTTTGGTCTGTCATGAAAAACAAGATTAGCAGCTATATCTATTTCCAACTTTGGTCTTATGCTTGATTATCACAACATAACTTCATCAGTTGAATATCTCCATACTTTAGCTCTTGAAGTTGTTTAATCCAAATAAGCTCAGGCGGTTGTAGCCAAGTCATTGCTCGATATTCTCTGCATTAAGCCGAGCAACCACATTTTGTTCCGGGACACAAAATTCTGTAACAATTCTCGGCATAATATAAGAACTACTGGAGTGTGTGAGAGAAATTGTATTCATAATGAAAAAGAAATATTAACAAGGATTGGTAGCACTTTTAGAGGCCAATGACTCCCAATGGTAGCTCTTCGAGAGGCCGCCTACTCTCATAATTCTAGTCTAGGTTTCCCCATTCCTAAGTCCTAATGCATTCTACTCAACCTTAAATAGACTCACTAATAACATAATTAATTAAATGAAATTACAAAACAACCATTAATCCCTAGTTGTTTTTCCAAGACCTAGTCCCCACTATAAGTAGAAACATTATATTGGGCAACATAACATTGGGCCGTGACAGATGTCACCAACTAAACACAATACCAAGTAGTGGAATCCTTATCAATGGGAGAACTTGCCCAAAGGAGGCAAGGGTTGATTTGCCTGCAATTGTGAAGCAAGGGCAGAAACACTCTCTTGTGATGGAGAAGGAAAACTATTTGCCGCCTATTTTTGAAAATCAAGACAGGTTGCAAAGTGGACTTGGGTCACATTCTTGTGACCCAGAAGGACATGAGTGCAATGGAAGAATGCTTTGCTACTTTTTCAAGTTTTGGGACCCAGAAGGGAGTTTCAACTTTCACCTTGATGACAAGGTGGTACTTCAAGGAGAGGGTATTGTTACAAACCACCCAGCAGCTGCAGCCGATTTGGCTAATAAAAAGGGAAAGGAAATGATTCCTTTTCCACATCATTATTCTAGAAGAAGGAAGAGCAGATTAGGGGGAAATTAAATCTGATTTGTTAGACAAATCAGGAAAGAATAAATTAGTTGAGATTAAATAGGAAGGGAGGATTTTCAGGAGAGAATAATGCCTAGTCCCTTGACTATCTCCCATAGGTTATTATAAGTAAGATCTTTGGGGAAGGAAAAATTCATTCAGAACTTGGATGGACTATGAAGACCAAGGGATCCTTTATTTCCCAGGATTATTTCTATTTTTCAGCTCATTATTTTCGGCCCTCAAGCCATCTTTGTACGGTTCTGTTACAAAAACTCCCTATTGGAATTTTTGCTTACCTAAATAAAATCAACACCAATTCTTATTGATACCAGTTCTTATAGAACTGCATGCTAGGATTTTTATCATGAAAAACTAATATTATTTTTGGAATCTACACAAAAAATTGAGTGCAGATGTTAAGTTTGGTGATTTTTGGAGACCCAGACGAATTTCTCGGAAAACGACGTTTTCGGGAGCACAATGGTAAAACAGGAATTTCGAAATTTGGACCTAAAAAACTGGGTTTCAAAAAATATAGGTTTAGAACTATCAAAAACCTTAAGGTCAAGCCTTGAGCCCTTCGGGTTTTTGAGAACTAAAATTCCAAAGAAAATCAGATTTTACGGGTCAAAAACAACACTTTTGGGAAAAATGGCCAAACTGTAATTTCGTGATTTTGGGTTCAAAATATGGGCTTAAAAGTATGAAAAATGAGCTTAGGACTACCCAAAACCTTGGGTTGAGGTCTTGGACTCATTCCGGTTTGGGATAACTAAATTCCGACAGTAAGCGGGCATTTTCAGAAAAGCACTGATACACCGTAGTTCAGGCCATGATTGTGGTAATACTCTATGCGCTATATTTTATTAAGATGCATCATGAGGAAACGGGTTGTCATTAGAATGTTAGGACAACCTTAGATAACTAGACAGATAATCACATAAAATAAGGAAAGTGCACAATTGAACATAGGGAAAAAGAGATACCTTAGGAAGGTTCCGACCCCAAATGGTTCGGTGTACCTTATAGAAAGTACATAGCTATATGATTAGGGTAATTCCCCTCTCTTGGCACGTCTACGGACAAGCCCCTCACCAGTCAATCCAATGATGATTAACAAAAAGAAAAGAAAGATGAATGTATATAAGGGTGACGTCATGCCTACGAAATGATGACGATGTAATGATGATGATGTACGAGTCCACGCCTGGTTGCGTCGAGAGGACCAGCCCCTCGCCATCCCACGAGATGGATGGTTATCCCTATTGATAGTCGATAAATGGACCCGAGTTTTCCATTGATGGTTCGCAACCACTCAGGTTATAGCGCTGCCTGGTCATCGTCGATATGGGAGTGAGAAGCAGATTGTAGCCGGATGGCCACAGCTACAAAGGTGGAGGACTAGAGGTAACAAGAAGGACGTAACCCCGGTTCCCTAGTTTGACCGGAAGCGTAAGAAAACCCCAGATCCCCTCATGCATAAGATACATGATGTATGAGTATGCGATGTATACATGTATGCATGGTTATTAAACTCTCGAGTTAACTCATAAACTCGTAAGAGTTTATGAGTTTACGATTTTACTACACAAAACGAGTTAACACTTATGTAAACTCTTTTTTGGTAAACCCGTACAAGTTTAAGTAAACTCTTAATTTTACTAGCGAGTTTACGAGTTAAAATCTACCTACGAGTTTACNGAGAAGCAGATTGTAGCCGGATGGCCACAGCTACAAAGGTGGAGGACTAGAGGTAACAAGAAGGACGTAACCCCGGTTCCCTAGTTTGACCGGAAGCGTAAGAAAACCCCAGATCCCCTCATGCATAAGATACATGATGTATGAGTATGCAATGTATACATGTATGCATGGTTGTTAAACTCTCGAGTTAACTCATAAACTCGTAAGAGTTTATGAGTTTACGATTTTACTACACAAAATGAGTTAACACTAATGTAAACTCTTTTTTGGTAAACTCGTACAAGTTTAAGTAAACTCTTAATTTTACTAGCGAGTTTACGAGTTAAAATCTACCTACGAGTTTACGAGTTTACCTCCAAATGTACAAAGTTTGTAACTTTGTTAGATACTTACCTAACTTTGTTTATATTAAATAATATATATTGAGTTTATTTAGCTAATTTCATATATTTATCATAATTAAGCTATGTTTTATTGAACTATAAAATAATACAGATACTGAATAAAGTATGACATAACCGTCAAGTGTCATGCATTAAGGTGTATTTTATGATATTTCTTTCATTAATTTCATTTAAAGTTAATGAAAGAAATTTCATTAATTTAATTTTATTTTATGATATTTTATGCAGACGAGGACTACGCTAAGCAACCGGAGGAGCAGTAGAGGACGGTCACGAGGAGCTAGCAGTTGAGGGGGACATGCTCATAGAGCTGTGTGTTAGCCTTTATTTTGTGGATGAACAATGTATTTTGACGAATATGTCGTGTATATGTAACTTATTGTAATACTTATGTGATTGGTTGTACATATATGATGGACCATGTGTTTGTTTTCTCTAACCGTTTATGCTATGCTTGAACTATAGTCGTAAGCCTAAGGCTCTATCGTTCGTATTATACATATCTTGTTCAAGCGCGACTCATATCTTATCAAATAAACTATGGAAAGAAAAATTTAAAAATTGTCCATATTTTCCCTAATCAAGTATTTCTGAAATTAATAAAGGCCTATAAATATTCCCCCCAAATACTTAACAACGTAGTGAGCATTGCATACGACTTAAGCGTATGCAGTTAGCTAGGGGTGTTAGACAACGCGACTTCAAAGATTGGTATCGTGGAGAAGGCAACCCTAGGGTTGGTGATGGCGGCTAGAAAAGTCACCGGAACAGGTCGGCCGACGATAGATAAAGGCTTTGACGGCAACGAACAAGGTATGGCGCTGCCGTAGAAGTTGGCATGGCAGGGATAGGTCTTTCTCAGCAGGCTCTAGATACCATGTTAAGTTTCATATAGAGAGAAGAGGAAAAATACACGAGGCACCAGAATAATAAGAGAAAGGAAAAATTATATTACTAAAAAATAGTTGTGCCTCATTACATAGAGATGTTCCTATTTACAGGCTATGAAGAGAATCAATGCATAATGGAAGTAAATCAATCTAAAATAAACTAAATCAAATAAGATTAATCAAAGATATAGCATATATTTATTTTTATTCTTAACAAGATATACTTGGATGACCCAAATGCTCCTGAAGTAGATTTGGTAATGTAGCTACAGTACAAGCCACAAAAAGGGTTAACCGAAGGTAGTGAAGTGTATAGACCATGAGATTAATTTCCTACGCCAATTGTCCGATTAGTACCACATTCCTATATCACAAAAGAACCAGCATTAAATATCACCGAACAGTTAGGAGATCGAGTAAGTTGACAACCAGGTATAAATAAAACACATTACAACTAGGTATAAATAAAACACATTACAGCGACAAACAATGAGTAGGTGCCACAACCAATTCCTTTGGCAGCAACCTCAGAACCATCAACTAGAGTAACGAAATGGGGAAATTTTGGAGGATATCGAGGAGAATAAAGAACTATTACCAACAATATAATCTGAGGCACCTTTCCCTTGGCAGGAACCTAAGAACCATCAGCTAGAGTAACAAAATGGGGAGATTTTGGTGAGGATATCGAGGAGAATAAAGAGATATTATGTTACATACCCATACACCACAGCAGAGAAACTGAGTCAGCAGGGCTGACTAACAGAAAAGAAAAGAAAATAATTCTTCTTCCATATTATTATTCTAGAAGGAACAAGAAAGGAAAGAAAGAAATAGGAGGGAATAATATCTGATTTGTTAGAGAAAAATCAGGATTTAATTAGGGAAAGAATAAAGCAGAAAATAATCAGTTAGAGACAAATAAGGGAGGAGGATTTTTAGGAGAAAAATAAGTTAGTCCCTTGATTCTCTCCCATTGATAATTATAAGGGGATCATGGGAGAAAGGAAAGGCATTCAGTTATTCAGAACCGAGAATTAGGCATAGGGGACCAAGGGATCCTAAAATTCCCAGACTATTTTTTGTTTCCAGTTCGTGCATTTCAATATTTCAGCCATCCATGTTTTGGTATTGTAACAGAAATTCCCCATTGGAATTTTCTGCATAATTAATAAACACCAGAGTCATTTCAGCAAGTCTTTTCTTATTGGTACCAGTTCTTACATATTACCGAAAATGTAATTGGAGGCACCTTGGAATTGTCAACACAAGTAGTAGAAGAGCCTTGAGATTGTCTGGAAGCCTTCAAATAGAGATACTCTCTGATACTCAGCTTCTGAAAATTTTGGACAAGAAAAGACTTTATTTACTCCTTGGAAGGCACATGGCTTTATTTACCCTCCATTTATCCATGAAACACTTTATGTTAAAGGCAACGCTTTGGTACAATACTGGAGTAGCTGAAAGAGAGCTAAGGTGATGCAAATGACTCACAAAACAGAAGGAAATCACTTTGCTGTGCTAGACAATGTTCGAGTATAATGAGCTGATTTAGATTTGGAGGTGTGACCGAGAGTGGGCGTTCCAGACCCAGAATCCAAATAGAAACAAAATCGATTACTAACACTTGAAACAGATCTAGGAGGTGTCGGCAACAAAGGAGTTACCAGAGGCGTTGCATGTAACATCCCAAATTTTTCCCTTACGGGAATTTCGCGAAAATCCCAATTTTTGCTTAATTAAAAGCACTTTAGATGCGATTATTTGGACTGGAAAAATTATTTAGAACATTAATTGCTTTCAAACGCCAGTCAAGTAATTGTTTCTTGATCTCGCGGAGTGCCACGAGGTCCGTGCCAAATTTTGACAAAAATCGGAATTTCGGTAGACACTTAAGGTATCTGTGAAAATTTCCTCCGGGTAATAAATTCACGAATACCTTAACCGGACATACCTCTATGATCCGGGAAATTAGTAGATCGCGGATATGTGCTCGGAATATTTTTAGAATATCCGAACACGACCGAAAAATGACAAAACGCGATCAAACCTGATCGCGAAATTAATTAATTTGATTTAGGAATTTATTCCTACGTTAGTAAGAGCAAAATCAAGGAAAAAATTAAAGAAAGGACATAAGGGGAAATAAATAAAAAGGGTAAAGGACAAAAAGGGAAAAACAAAGTTAGGATATAAAAGGAAATAAAAATTAAAGCAAGGGCAAAAGGGTAAATAAACTTAAAAGGATAATTTTGAAAAAAAAGAAAGGAAAAGAAAAAGAGAAAAGTGAAAAAGCAACAGCTTCTCAACGAAGCTAAAGGCTCCGGGAGCCTATTTAAGAACTCACGCCTCAGTGCCATTCCTTCATAAATTTTCATCTGCTATACTGTTACTCTGTCCATTTGTGCGCGAGACGATCACTCCATCGAACTCAAGAAAAATAGCAGGATTATCTTAAAGCTCTCGGGAGTCGTTTCTAACAACTTCCAAGCGCGCCTGGAAAGTGGGTAATCCTAAGCCCACTATCTATGTGGTGTATGTTATGACTGTATATATGTATTTTTGTGCTTTTGACTGAAAAACTATTTTGTACAAATGATAGAGAATAGGGTGCATAGGTTAGATTTTGAGGATTTTGCTGTTTGAAAATCATAAGTGTACTGATTGGACCACTGTAGAAACAGAAATGTTACGCACCGAAAACCCCCGGAGAAGTTACTCTCACTGGGGCGATTTTTTACTGTAGGGTTCGAATGAAATCCATAGGGATTCGAATGAATTCCCAAGGATTTCAGTCGAATGTAGGAGCTTTCAATCGAATGAAAGTCTGAGCAGGATTTCAATCGATTGAATTCTCAAGGGATTCGAATGAAAGAACTCGCAGGGTTTCATTCGAATGCACCCCTAGTCATTCGAATGAAACCTGAAGTCTTCGAGTCTCTTAGCTTTTCTACATGTTCCAACCAGCATAGAGGCTCAGATTATTGTATATGATTATAACTATTGATGTATGATGTGATTATGTGATTATGTGTGGGTAAAGCATGCATCATGAGGATAGACCACTAGAAATTGGTGTCTGATGAATAAGTAATAAATGAAGATGAGAATGAAATGTAGGAACAAGAGCATGATGAGAAAAGATAAATATGCATACGAGAGAAAAGAATGATGAGAAGCATGACATGTGACAGAAAAATGAATGGATTATGATGCGATAAATATGTGTATGATATGGTCCGCTTCCAGGTTAGCCAAGAGGGCGGCCCCTCGCCACCCAGGAAGGGGGTGGAGTCATGTTTGCCCGAGAAACAGACAGAGAAAGCAGGTCGTACACCACCATGGGGACGACGGTCCTGAGGTGTACAAGGGAGTACTGGGACACAGGTGAAAAGAGATATGGTAAACGGTATGAGAACATGCATTGAATTCCGTGCCTTATCGGCATGATGACCTATTGCATAGATACTATGAAATGTCCCGTGCCTAGCAAGCATGGTAGAAGGTTTACCGCGCAACATATGCGTGATGATCAGTGTGTCTGTCAGCATACATGTTTATGATGTGGTTATGTAACGATGGTTAGGAGTAGAAAGCGCGAGAACCTAGATAAGCAAGACTAGTTCCTTGATCACGTAGTAACACAGATAAAGCTGTTCAGGATTCTAGGCCAAGATAATAATCAGTAGGTTTTGTTTAGTATGCATGATCACTTAGAGATCTCCTGAGCGGCCTGGAGGATACCCGAGAAAATGAACAGTAGTTAGTGCTAAGGAACCCTACTGATGACTAAGAGTTCTCACCCCCACTCGGTTATGGATCCAGCAGGTGTACGAGGTGACTGGACTGACAGTTGGTTGAGGTCAAGACACAGGGACGATGCTGACACGATGAAAATATATGTTTTGGAGAATATATGTTTTGTATTATGTATTAGGACTTAGATCCATTTTGTGTACATATTTATTATTATGACAATGTGTACTGATGCTGGACCTTGGTTGTATTTATTTATGTATGCACATATACTCTTTATGTTCTGCTTCAGTTACCCTGAGCCTATAGCGATTGTTGTTATACGTTCTCTAAATCACGCACGGCCCCTAGTTTATAAGCTGATATTGTAAAAGAATAATTTTCAAATTGGTCCATATTTTCGTATTAGAACTATTTGCAAAGGTAAAGGTAAAGGTAAGGGTAAAAGTTAACCTGGCACAACGCATAACAACCCTGTGAGCATTGCTTGCTACCATGGAAGCAGGCAGTTAGCAGGGGTGTTACATTGCAAACGAAGGCCGGGAAAGCGGCACATGAAGTCCATGCGCCGACGAGCTGCTTCAGATGCAAAACGTGCATGACAGCGCGTCTCACAGCAGACTGCGGCAGTTCTCGGGCAAATGTCTGGTCGGGGGATGGGCGACACTCTGGTCATCTCCTCTGGTGGTGGGTCTGTCTCATGATCGGCTTCTGGTCTAGCATAACTCGTCCTGTCCTAGTCTCCTCCCTCAAACTCATTGTTTTGTCTCTGGTGAAACAAAACGAGATACCTATTTTTCTTTTATCTTTTTTACTAAAAAGGAGGAGTAACATAAATACTATTCTTTAGGGTCTCAAGACACACACCTAGGGTGCGAGACTGTGCCTGCTTTGATAGCAACTTAAAAATATAGAGTAAAAGTATGAGATAAGAACTAGTGTACAACAAATAGTCTACAACTACCTATGAGTATGAAGGTTCATGAACAATCATTGATATTTATTTATATTTCCAACATACATGATAGACAATCTATAAGACAGCAAGCTTACCGTTTCTTGGCCCCATCTTGAACTGCTTTCTTCTCCATCGGTTGCTTTTCATATGGTAGGCAGCCGTCACGTTTCCACCACACCTAAAAAGTATAGGATGGGATCACATTTCGCTAAAGGGTATACATACACTTAATGATAAATTGCACGTGCAAGCAAGAGAACATAAGAAGGAAGAATTTAAGGAGGATGCTCACCCAATTCTTTTCTCGTTCCAATATATGCTCAATTTTGTGAAGAAATTCACCACCTCTGGGTGGAGTCAATTCAAGAAGTTTTTTAACACGCCCCTCACAGGATGAAATCTCATCTTTCTGAATAAAAAAGGAAATATGCAAACCATGATACACGTAAACAATGAACCTCAACCAAAACAGCAGGTGCTCACCGCACATTTAGTATAACTGAACTGCAGTTTAAAAAGCAAAAATAAATTTCCTACTTCACTATGGCGATTCTCTATTTACAACTTGATACCAAATTAAAATGATGCACGATAATTACATCATAAAAGAAACTACCCAAAAACAAAAAGAAGCTTACCTTGTCTCAAGACTACCACTACCACTGGTTCTTGTCTCAAGGCAACAAAGTATTTCCCACTAGGTGGGGTTAACTATATGTACATGTATCAAATGACACCATTTATTCCTGTTGTGATATATGTCTAAAGACAGGGCATTTAAATCCAAGTGTTTGTTAATAATTACGTCTATTTCTTTTCATAATCTCCTTCTACCTCTAACCATTAGGTTATCTTCCATTATTTTCCATTTGTGGAAAAGATGGTAGAATCTTACCTTAAGTGATTTGGACATGTGAGGAGAAGACCTAAAGAAGACCCAGTAAATCAAGTAGCTCATTAGTTAGACGTGGAGACCCAGAAAAACCAATGGTGAACCTATTAGAAGATATTTAGCGATTAATGGCTTGAATGAAACATGATCCTAGACGGGATATTATGGCGTCGTCTGATCCATATAGCCAACCCCACGTAATGGGACAAGGTTTAGTTGTTGTTGTTCTATTTATCCTCTCCTCACTTACGACATAACGCGAGATTTCATTATGTTTTTCACAACAGTTGCTACACTGACTCTCTCTGATGCATTAATTCAAAATTCAATATTGTCAATAGCATCCACTTATCTAACACTACATTATCATCTCTGCAACAATGAGATTATTGATATTTTGACTTTCCCCGCCCAACAGTCGATCCAAAATAGCATTACAGGTCTTCTAGTTGTGTGGTTTATGCTGAGTGGCACTAATCTGTCACAAATAACACCCAAAGCACCCCCCCCCCCCCAAAAATTTCCTATGCATCTTGAATCCTATGGTTTACATAACCTATTCCCTTGCCATCTGTATGATGTGCTTAAACTTTCACCTGAAAGCTAGAGTTTGCCTGCCTTTTGCCAAACTTACGTTTCATATACTTTGTCCTACTTCTGGTTGAAAGCTAGTTATGTGCTTCCAAATTTTGACTTCAGAGCTCAAACTTCCCATTTATTCTTCGCTTGATTCTCCAACTAAGACCATCATATTAAAAAATAATGCATCATGGCATTGGCTCTTGGGCCTACTGTAAGCACATCCAAGACCAAGTACATGGTTAACAATCAATGTTGACCAAGGATGCATCAGAAAAAACTTATGGTCCCTTCCAGTGTCCTCACACTAGTGATAACACCATCATAAATATCTTTGATTACTTGAATATAGGTAATACAAACTCAGTTTGCTACAAACGACCGGGTTGCTTTTGATTAGGTGTTTGTGTGGTCTAGTATGGGGGCGATTTGTTTAAGCAATTTCAAATTTGTTTTTCTGATTCTATATTGGTAACATATACATTGTGCTTGCTACCTAGAGTGATGTGTTGTTTTTGTCGACGGTGAAGTGTTTTTTTTCTCTAGTATTTCATTTTTTGGCATTTGTTTAGGGTTGTCTTTCTTCGGCTTTATGTTTTTGCATTGTAAATGTCAACTTTAATTTGAAATGTATAGAAGAGATACCAATCCTTATTTACATTTACGTTAATATGATTTCTTACTCAATATTTTCTTGATTATAGTAGAAGGCAATCACCTAGTCCTCCTATGCCACAAGACTTCCTTGTCAGACAGTCTGCCATTGAAGATGTAGGTGTTCTATTCCAGCCAAATACACCAATGGCATAAACTGTACCCTGCTACAAAAATTTGGCTTCCTTCCTCCTCCCAAAACCAGCAAAACTAGTCAAAAAGAATTGATCCAAAGTCGTAGGACACACCCAACTCTCACAAAATACCAGACAAAGTCGGTCAGAAAACAAAGGGATAAAAAAGCATCTGGAGTAGATTTTGAACTTGCACTACTACACAACACGCATCGAAAAGGAAGAACATTGTTTAACCAAGAAGATCAAAGAGGTAAAGAAGAAGGAACAAATGAAGAGGATGAAAAGGTTGAAGAAGGAAGAGAAGCAGGACCACTCCATGTTAACGGCAAATCCAATATATGGATTTCAGCAAAGTTCGTAGTATTAAAACCAACATCAAAATTGCTAACTGGGGCGTAAAGGATTAAAGGATTTCCTACTGAGTGTGTGTCTTCAAATAAATTTGAGCTAGCCAATATTCATCCACAAGATTCATGTTCTTTCCAAGTTTCAAGTTCCTTTCCGTGATGAGACTGAATCAAAACCACCTTCAAAAAAACATTTCAGCTTCATCCTCCTCCCAAAGACCTAGAGAATCTGAATCTAACTCTGAACTAGCGGAGATACTAAGCAGGTCATCTCCAACATTTACATTAGCAACGACCAAGCCTTTCCTTTTGCTAACCAGAGAAGGTGGCTCATCATGTTGCTTCTTTGAAACACAGATAAGTGAAATAAGATCTCTCTACTCCAAAAACGAGAGGGTTCTTACCAAAGTTGGAATGCTTCTTGGATACCAAAATTTTTTTATGATTGTTTCTTGGTGGACCATGCTTTGGCTGATTAGAAACACTGTTTCTAGATGTGAATCCCCAATCTAAATAAAGCAGTACCTTTGGGGTTCCTCTACCTCAAAAAGACACTGAGATTAGGCTTCTCTGGAGCAAGAAAAGAAGCTTCTCTGTTAATGTTAGTTGGCTTCTTTCCACCTTGAACCCAAGACTCCTTTCTTTTATTCCTAAAATATACAGTAACAGGATTAGTCCAGCTTGAAGAAAGCCGTACAACAGCCTGCTCTTCAGAATGATTAACATAACCACAACTACTTTTAACAACATCAACGTATGATTTTTCATCAAACACCGTCTGTGAAGAAGATGGAAATAAAGCTTGAGTTGCAGCAGCCTTCAAAGGAGCAGCCACTATCAACTTAGAAATAGCCCTAGCAAATTGATTCCATTCTAGCTCCAGAACAACCCTAAGGAAAAAAGACCTGTACTCATCCTGCCAAACCCCAAGAACTCTGATCATGACAAACCTCCCTGTGCTATAACAACGGCCACAAAAGACAGAGATAGATTTCCTCCATCTTCCAGCACCAAGGCATTTGGCTTCTAAAGCAAGCAGCCTAACACTTCTCATCAGCCACGAAATTGAGATTGAAGTGGGCTCTAGAAGAGCAGAAGAGATACAAGGCCAAAAGCGAAAGAGGAAAAGCAGGGAACGAGCCCAAAACACACCTAGAAAAGAAGAAACTTACACACGCAGAAACACCAACGGAAAAGGAAAAGCACAAACCAGGCCAAAGGCATGCCAAAAACACGCTGGAGATGAAGGGTGGAGAGCTGGGGAATGAACCAGCAACGGCAACAGCTAATGACAGGCAGCCAATAAGGCTAGGACAGGGAGAGCCAATTTGAAATTCAAAAAACAGAGATAGAGACTGCACCCTCCGAAGCTTAATTCTTCAAAAAAATTGGAATATACAACAAATTGTGTTTCTCATTTCTTTCATGGTGTCCTTAAGCAGCACAAAGAAGATTCATATGCTCTTGCGTTTTAGCTCTTTTCTATCTTAATGATATCCTTTTTATCTGAAAAGAATAAAAGATATCAAACTAAGAAACGTATTTCTACTGAGGAAGCAAGGGGTGTAAAATATGAGAATCAGGAGACAAAGACATCATTTCAAGTAAGCAAATAGAATCAGATATCAGATATCAAACTAATAAAGACTTCTAACGTGGCTTTGTTAGGCAAAAGCATAGATATATCCCTGAACTGAATTTATTATATAAGTTGTAAACAGCCCTTACCATGCTTTCAGATGGTAAATCCTTATCACCTTTGCCAGGGGCCTAAAAAGAGAGTGAGAGAAGAACCATCAGCTAGTGCAGATTACATGCTAAATAAATCACATACAATCAGATCTGAAAAATTATTACCTTCAAATAATCGAACAATATGAGACACTGCACAAGAACATGACGTCGAAAACTTGGATCCTTTAACTGTTAGGAGTTCCAAAAATTAAAAGAAACAAAAACAAGAAAGGATCCTGAATCAGTACATAAACATCTTAACTGAGGTTTCAACATGCATTTTCAGTACTAAGCATCAAGACTTTGTACAACTGCTTACCTCTAGACCCATTAGTTTACTGCTTGTGAGATATTTTATGCTAAAATTGGCAACCTCTTCCTCCAAATTATTAGCATCACCCTCTTCGTCACTTAAAGGTTGCGCTTCAAATGCATTCAATACAACCTTCCATTCAAACGAAGTTTTGATTTAAAAGCCCAGAAGAGAAGAAATTTTAATAACAGAAAAAACACGAGCACCCATGATCAGACAAATAACTAATAAAAATAAAGATTACCGACAAACTGGAGGCAAATTTCTGCCACTTTGCAGGAGCATGACTTATAGAAGGGTTTGAAAAATATTCCTGCATTACATAGAATAAAACTGATAAACATTACTTTCTTTAAGTTCTTTCTTCTTTAATATAAAATAGCCTGCCGCACATAGTCAAAGTGGAATAACTTTTGCATTGATAAGCACCATTATAAAAAAAATTTTAAAAAAAAACTTGGATAAGAGAAGAATTTATGAAAGACAGAAAGAATAGATATAGGAGAAAAGAAAATCAACTTTGCAGGAAAAAAAAAAAAAAAAAGACAAGACAATACCTAAAATAACCACCATCAACAAAGTAAAGTGTCCAAGCTCTATTGTATATGAGAGAAAAATCATGAGCGCTATTTATACCAAATAGAGGCCAAATAGATAAGAAATCGCTTATCTGAAGGTCTAACATTAAAACTGAGAAATAAGCTCCAAGATACACTGAACAGTGGCACATATTACGCGCACTCACAAAGATTCAGCTACCTTCCTTTTTCCAAATTCAGCAAAATAAGTCAACATGAACTAGTCTAATGTTCTAGGGCACACCCAACACTGACCAAAGATACCAAACAAAGTCGTTCATAAAAAGTCAGCCACAAAACTGTTAAAAAGATGTGGAACATATCAGAGGAGCCCGAAGAACTGAAGGACAAAGAACAAGCATCAAAATATGACATCGAGCAACTAGCATAAGAATTGAAGGACCTTCATTTAGAGACTAGCATGAAGCAAGTTGTCATAGAAGTTCCTGATTTAATAACTTTGTGAAAGAAGTATTTACCGCAAAATTAGAAGCAAATGAAGTCAAATAAGTAATGTGAAATAGTAAGACCCTAAATAGTAAGACATGCAAGCCTCCACTTGAGAAATTTAACCTCTCTTTCAAGAACCAACGTTTTAGCGCACACCTACCTGTAATCCCCAGAAAGTCTCATAGAAATTGAAATCAATACATATGCCTGAAAAGTAATAAAATGACAATTACAGCCCGGAAAAAAATTATAACCACTTGCGTCAATAAGAATGGAATAAGAATATCAAGTCAGCCAAGATAAGCAAGGGTACCTTCCAGGGGTTCTTTCTCATATTTTGTTTCATTCGATGTGTTGAAAACTCCTTTGATGTTTAAGGCTTCAAAAGATTTTTGTAAAAACATTTAAAGTCAAAAGATACTCATGAAAAGAAAATCAAACCAGAAGTGAGGATAGAATTCACACAACTGTACCTGATCGCTCTGATAATGGAAAGAAATGAGCCAGAAACATGAGAATTCTTCCACAGAAAACCACATCATTTGCCTATAACATCAAAATCAATACGGTAAATTATGGCTGTCATGAGAAGAATACCCAATTGCAGCGATTCATTCATGTATAATACGAATCCGACAAAGTCCTGACTTAAATAATACTCATTTAATACAGTACAGTGAGCAGTTTATCATATAGCTACAAGACGGAGCGACTGATTATAGAATCAATTTGTTAACTCCAAAATTTCTAATCAATAGAAACTGTTAAGTCCCATATTGGTATATGGCCAAGATAGCCTTTATAAGAGTTTTCGCAACCCTACCCCTTAGCTGGTTTTTGTGGTTAAGTTAGGCTCACACAATTCTAATAGAACCATTACACAAGTCAATATCTCTACAAGCAAGGAAGCAGAACACAATACTCAAAACATACCAAATATCAGAAATATTTCTAGCTCATTGGAAAGCAGCATTCAATTCAAGGAATTCTTGCAAATTGATTTGGTTTATAAGTTATACAATTTCCTGTCAAAAGGAGTGAAAAAAGTTTGAATTGTATTCAAGGTTATCAAACTTCAGAGTTTAAGTAAACTCGTGGAGCCTCAGCAAACTCGAACCGTAAACTCGTGAGTTTACATACATAAAAAAAATGTTATAAACAATATAATTAGAAACTAAACATGATTAAATTTTTTTTTTATAATTCAAATTGAATAATGTTAAGTTTAAATTAAATTAATGAAAGAAATATCATAAAATACACCTTAATACATGACACTTAGTTGTTATGTCATACTTTATTCTGTAGGTGTATTATTTTATAATTCGATAAAACATACCTCAATTATAATAAATATATGAAATTAGCTTAATAAACTCAATAGATATTGTCTAACATAAACAAAGTCAAGAAAGTATCTAACAAAGTTACAAAATTTGTACATTTTGAGTTAAACTCGTAAACTCGCAGGTAGATTTTAGCTCATAAAATCGCTAGTAGAATTGAGAGTTTACTTAAACTCATACGAGTTTACCAAAACAGAATTTACATGAGTGTTAACTCATTTTGTGCAGTAAAATTGTAAACTTGCAAGAGTTTATGAGTTAACTTGAGAGTTTAATAACCATGATTGTA
>QANU01094662.1:0-29293 GCA_003254905.1 Nissolia schottii | reverse complement strand
TCAGTAGAAAAGTTTTAAATTGGTCCATATTTTCCTTAATCAAGTATTTTCGAAAAGGTAATATGAGACTATAAGTATTCCCACCAAGTGATTAACAACCTAGTGAGCATTGCGTACTACTCGAGGGTATGCAGTTAGCTAGGGTGTTACAGGAGCCGGAGCAGGAGGAGGAGGAGGATCCTGAGGAGGACCCCAGCGAGGATGAGCCGGAGATTTGCCCAGCCCTCTTCCCAGACCCTGTCATCAGTGACGACGCCTTTTTGCTAGTAGCCCTAGTTTCATATGTATTTTGTTGTATGTCATTTTGTAGCTCTGATAGTATGTACGGGCTTAGGATATGTATAGCCCTTTTTATGTACTAGTACAGTATTTATGATATGTACACATGACTGCCTGATATGTATGACATTAACTGTTGGACCCACTTGGTACTGTTTACTTTACTAATTATGTATGTACATGTATGACAGACGACGCCCGCATTGATCTGTTATACGACTATATGGGACTTATGATAGTTCACACGTATGGCTTTACTTTGACGCGTAAAAACAATTTATGTTCAAAAAAAAAAATGGGTCCTTACTTTCAGATAACTTAACTATTTTCTAGAATAAAGTAGGGACTATTAGTATGCCCACACAGCAGATAACAACTTAGCAGACGCAGATTATGACTTAAGCATAAGCTGCTAAGCTAGGGTGTTACATATAGTATAGCTGTGACACCTAGAGACTCCTGAGCGGCGGAATCATAATTGAGTTTAAAATAAGTAGCGAGACCAGAGGTTACCCACTGAGAACGCAGTGTTCTCATCCGCCACTCCTTTATGGTTCTAGGCGAGCACGACGAGGACGAAGAAGACGTCAGAGCGGTGCAAGTAGTACGAGGAACAAAGAGAGGAGCTGCAGGAGGAAGAACCCTCCCCAGGGAGTGCAGCGAAAGACTAGACGATTAGCTAGTAGATTATTTATATATGTGTACTTGTACTTCTATGTGATACTTGCACTTAATACTTATAATACAAATGGTGTATTTGCTTATGCGTATATAAGGGACCGTTGTTTGTTATCTCAGAATGTATTAATTATATATTTATTTATATTTAAGCATGCTATGTTTCCGCTCGCAAGGTATGCTCTAACGCGACACGGCTCCTAATTTACGTTATGTAACGTACAAAGAAAGTTTCAATTTGGTCCATATTTTGGGTAATAATAATTTCTGATATATACACACGGGACTAAGTAATCCCCACCAAAGTAGATAACCATCTAGTGAGCATTGTTTGCGACGTACGCGTAAACAGTTAGCTAGGGTGTTTCATTTGGTATCAGAGCCGTTTAGTCCTTTGGAGCCTGAGGATTGAGCTTATCTATGCTTCCGAGCATCTTTCTTTGTAAATTTCTGGTGTGTGAGTATAGTATACACCTTCATATATAAGGCCCAAAGTGCACGAATCAGGGTTCGCTGGTACCAGAACACTGATTTGTCATTGTTCCTTGTACATATTCAGAATAAAATCGCCATGCACTAAGTCTTGTCTTTCAAGGCAAGAAGTAGTGTGGCTTAATGCACTTTATTACTTTGCTTTCATTCGACTGTTGCAGTTGCAGGAACATAGAGCCTAGCTAACTCTGTGTCTTGTTAAGTGTATTCAGGGTTTGATAGCTAGTGCAGAGTGAACTCTATAATCCAGTATTCTCGAGAAACTCAGCCTTCTGCTAAGTGTCTCTTTGAAAGTTAATTCCCAATAATGGGCAGAAAAAGAAACTCCCCATCAAGGACCATTTTGTTCTTTTCCTTGATTAAAATTCTCTCCCTGCATCTTATGCTTCCCACCCCCATAGGAATTCTTTGGGAAGGGCCCCAAATTCCTATATCTTCTCAAAATTGGTTTCCCCATAAATTAATTTCCTGGGAAAAGATCCTCAGATCAAGATTGAATATTCTACTATTTGGAAGAGGTAGACTCGAAGATAGAACTTTCCTTTCATCTTGATGCACGTTGTAGAAACCATGCAATCATATTTCCTATAAGACCTAATGGATACCCTCATCCTAGTTCGACGAAATAAATTCACCATTCTTTCTATTGGAGCATTTTCACATAGCCCAAGATTTTCACGCGTCTAACTCCAAGATTAAAGGCAAGGATTGCATTTCGTGTTACCCTGCGGAAGAAATCTGGGTTATCACTTCCGCAAACTGTTCCGGAGATGCATAAGATCCAAGAAGATATTCCTTAAGGATGAGTTGGAGTTTCTCCTATGGGCAAGTAAGTCCTCCTGACCAGTATTCAAGAATCATAGCTAAAGTCTGTACCTTTCATGCCCAAATAAGATAGGCCAGGAGGAAAGATTTGTAAAATAGCATGTACACTTCAGATATGATTCATTTAATGGGAAGAAAAGAATCTAGAGACAGAACTTGGCCTCCGTCTTGATACATATCGTGGAAGTCATGCAACATTGTTACCTGGAAAAAAAAACTTTGGGTGGATAAACTCAATGGGTTTCGTCAGGAGAAGTTTATGAACTATTCTGTCCTGCTCAAGATCTATTGCCCAACTTTGAAAATCAATCAAAGGAAGAATTAGGAAAAGAAAAAACCGTAACTTTTGGGGAACTAAGAAATGATGGACTAAGGATGTAATTGTACAGGCAAATAATTAAATGGGAAAATGAAGAAAAGAGATGTAACAACTTTCCGAGGTGAAGCACCCCTACATTAACTGTAAATGGGTATGTGGATGGATCTTGTGTCTGGATTAACCCAGTACGTAAAGGGGGAATTAAGAGTTGACCAGAACAACCATTAAGGGATTAATAAAGACTGCTCACCTTTTGCCTATTACCCTTAGTATGTTACGGGAGAAGCTTACGACTAAGAGATATGAAACAGATGGGCAAGTAATGCATATGTGAAGAAGATTCTTTCTCTGACCATTGATGGCTTGGTTTTGATGAAGACAACTCACATCAACAAAAAGCAAGAAAAAGGCAAAGACACAACCGATGAATTGCAACGATCAACCGATCATCATATTGAAGGTTCAAGTGTTTTTACCTTAGAGTTTAATAGTTAGCACTTGTTATTGATATCATGGTTAATGGCTCATAAGGTTTTCATTCTAACAAGTCTAACACTTTTGCTAAAACCCTAAAATCAATTAGCAACACTTTTCTAGGGTTTGCAACACTTGGAAAACATTTTCAGCATGAGTAATCGATTACCCACTTGCTGTAATCGATTACCATCCTTAGAAATTTGAAAATATGCCATTCTTTATGTAAGTAATCGATTACCCATTCGTGTTAATCGATTACCACCTCAGAAACTTTCAAAATTGGCATTTGTTGTGTGTGTAATTGATTACACACTTATGGTAATCGATTACACACTCGAGAATTTTGAAAATAAGTGGTTTTTCATGTGTGTAATCAATTACACACTTATGGTAATCGATTACCACCACTTGAATTTTGAAAATTGGTAACGGTTATGACTGTAATCGATTACCACAGTTGGTTAATCGATTACATGCACGAACTTGTGTGTTTTTTCATGAAACAATGTGTTGTTTGGCATTTGGAAGCCATGGCAATGGTTCATGAAGAGGCACGGCACCTATGCCTATATAAGTGCCAAACTCGTGCGAACTCATACACCACTCCAGAACTCGATTATTACTTTCATATTCACAAAGTTCTGATCAAATTTCAATAGTGTTTCAATCCAAATCTTAAGAAAACCCTTTGAGCCTTAACTATTATATCTGAAGTGCTTTCTATTCAGGATTATCCAACCCTGAGTTTTAGGATTGGCAAAGCCATTGTATTACTTCTTCATACAACTGTGATTGTTGTTATACACCGTAGTGTTCGGTGTGGTTTTGTTAATCACCGTAGTGTTCGGTGTGGTTGTTCTGATATTCACCGTAGTGTTCGGTGAAGGTACTGTGTAACCAGGGGAACGGGTTTGTTCTCTTGAAGTTGTCGGTGTAAGTGCCTCGGGGGTGAGGTTGTACACAACACAAGTTTACATAGTGGAAAGATCCCTGAATCAGAACAGGGGACTGGACGTAGCCTTCGGTGGTTGAAGGTGAACCAGGATAAATTCTCTGGTGTGATCTTTCTTATCCCTACACTTTTACATTCAACAATTTACAATTTTCGCTGCTTTAAACATCATTATCTATTCGGTTAATTGCTGGGTCTTGTTCATAATTTGGGAATTAGGGTTTCACATCTTTCAAAGAATCAAAATCTGAGAAAAAAAAGAGAAACCTAATTCACCCCCCTCTTAGGTTGCTATCTGTAGTTACATGAAATACAACCAAAATGTCAAAGAAATGGAATGTACATAGAAACTCAAGAAGCTCATATTTTGGAAGGTCAAAGATACAACAGGAGCGTAAGGAGATACGATTGGACCCCTTAAAGTAAGTGTAAGTTCAACTTGATTAAAAGTTGTCCCAAGGCGGTAATTGCCCTGGAAATTATTTTCAACTTTTAAGACTCAAAGGAAGCTAAGACATAGGCCTCGACACCAAGAGACATAGGTGGTAGAAGAATGTATGGCAAAATTGAGGAAGTTAAAAGTACAACGCAAGGTTTATACAAGAAAGTTGCGAAAGAAATAATTGTAAAGACTAAAAGAAACAGAAGATGGATGCCGCGCAGACTATCCTAAGGTCCCCTCGAATTTAAGTCCAGCAACAACTAAAGACAAAATGCGCACCTGAATTTGTTTCCATTAAGGAAAATAATCGCAGAACTATACCCGAAGGTAATACACTGGGGTAACAAAGCCCAGTGGATTAACAAAAGATGTAAGAATGACTATTGGGAAGAAAACGGAAAGCGGGGTCAGCGACAGAAGTGTCTACGAGGGCTTAAGTGTACCGCAGATATTGAAAAGGTCGGATGAGTATTGGAGTGTCGTGTGAGACGGCAAAGGTTAAAGCCGACAGAAGGTTCGAATGAACATGGAAATTCTAGTAACTGAGGTGAAGTGAAAGCTAATGATACAAGGGAAAACCAAAGGACAATCCTTCCAAATTTAATTCTCGTATTAACCGGGGGTAGAAATGAGACTAAAAGATTAGGCGCAAGCCTGGACTCAGTTACACTAAAAGACAAAGACCGCTACACAACAATAATAGAAAACGACTTGAGTAATCCTATCAAGACATGACAAGAAATTTTTAGATACATCTTGCGTAATCTTATCAAGACATGACAAGAAATTTCTAGATACATCTTTGGTAAGATGGAAAGCTTGGTAAATACAGATAGTGAGATGCTTTACTAAGGAAAGCAAATAATCGGTAACGCAGTTCATAAACCAGAGGAATATGGTTTGGAACGAGACCTTTGATGGAAGGAATGGGCAGAAGGACGTCCGAAGATTTAGCTCGAGAATGATAAAGAACTTTTACTCTCATGACCAGGAGGATCGTGGACGCAACTTGGATGCAAAGTAACTAAGCATAAACCCCTCGACAGAAGAGACAGTAGTTGGTATGACGCGAGTCTGGAAATTTGGAGGGCGAAATTTTTTCTAAGGGGGGTGGAATGTAACATCCCGCTTTTTCTCTTAGTAAAGATTTCATAAAATAAATAGGGGGAACAAGCCCTCATACAAACTCTTAGGTCAAAATGTCTGTAGAAGAAATTCTGTTCAGTTTCATAAAATTCTGCAGACACTAGAATAAATCCTTTTTGTCGTCTGGGCACAACAGCGCGTCTAAAGTATCTGCAAAAGACACGGCTATGGAAGAAAAGTTCACAAATATCTTAGATTAGCCTCAATTATTCCTTAGAAAATTAGTAGATCACAAAGATGGGATCAGAATATTTTTCAGATAACTCTGCGCGAAGTACTGGGACAGCAAACGACCAAACACAATCAAAACTGATCAGAATTCGGTCCCAAATGGAAGGAGCCAATTCGGCTTGCTCCTAGAGGAAGTAAAACACGGATTCCTCACAAATATACACTTGGTCAAACAAGGTTATACTCATCATTTTTCAACCTATCTCATAATGCCAGCTAATAATCATTTTCAAATTGTATTCTTGTCCTAAACTTATGGCCTAGAAACGGCCACAACTCTTCTCATCTTTTATCAATTATTTAATTTCAATTCTCTATATAAGAAGAGGCAAGCCAACCGAAGCACATCATGGGACCATCTCCACGGTTTCCATTCTTGGTTCTTGCTTCATTTCTTTGCTTTTCTTTTCCAAGCCAAAACCGAACACACACACACACACTCCTTCCTAAGTTAAATTTCATTTCCCTTCCCCAAATCACCAAGCATAAGCTATAGCAATCATCTCTATGCCCTCTCAAAGTTTCTCATGGAGAAAGGCAATCAGGCAAGCTTTGGAAACACCAAGACTCCCTAAAGGACGTTATTCCAAAGTCTTCCTAGATATGGGTAACCGACTTATCCACTGTCTATGTGGTTTCATGATTAGATATATATGCGGTTAGGATGCCTTTTATGTGACTTTAATGTATATATATGTTGTTGATGATTGTCTGGATCTGTTGGTACTGTCTGTGATTCTGTCAGAATTTAGGAACGCCTAAGACGGGAATAGGCATACGATGAGATTTTAAAGGGAACTGTATGATGATATTTTTATCTTGAAAAAATAATGTTATTTTTGGATTCTACACGAAAAATTAAGCGGGGATGTCAAGTTTTATGATTTTTGGAGTCCCCGATGAATTTCTCAGCAAACAGGCAGAAAATGGTATTTTATGAAAAAGGGCAGAACGGGAATTTCACATCTTGGGAATGAAAAACTGGGTTTGTTTTCAGAAAATATGGGTTTAGAACTACCAAAAACCTTAAGGAAAAGTCTTGAGTCCATCGGGTTTTTGAGAACAAAAATTCCAAAGAAAACAAGGCGTTTACGGGGACGAAACGGTAATTTTGGGAAAAGGGGAAAACTGCAATTTCATGGAACTGGGACTGAAATCTGACTTTTTCATCATGAAAAATGATCTTAGGACTACCAAAAACTTTGAGGTAAGGTCTTGAACCTCTCCGGTTTATGGTCGCTAATTTCTAACAGGAATCAGACGTCTGTTGTAGTAGTTGCTAGGTTTACGTTGGTTATGTTCAAGGCATGAGATTATGTTCCTTATATGTGAAGTTAGTGATAGTATATGGTATATAATTGATGGTATGAATTATGTGAATATGTGTTATGCGTGCTAGATGTGCTATGTGCTTCACGAATTGACTGTTAGGAAAAAATATGGATTTATGATGGAAATGATTTTTGAAGCCTGAAAGCATGTTTATTAGTGTTAAAAATGGATGATGAATGATGGAAGAAATATTTTAAAGATTGATTTCAAGGAAACTTGTGGGACATGGAAAAATTACGGGAATTAGGAGCTGAAATTTGCCAGATGATGCTGAGCGGCCTGACCGAAGTTCAGACTCTATTTTACAACTTGTCATTTTCTGAATAAAACACTTTTCTCAAACCTAGTTTTTCACACTGCTTGCAATTATCCATGGATCTACTAATTTTACTAAGTATGCAAATGTTTATGAACTGATGATGTATATTCAAGATATATGAACTGTTGACTGGCCTTATGAACTGTTGACTGACTTTATGAATTGTTGACTGGCTTTATGAACTGACTGGCTATATGAATTGTTGACTGGATATATGAACTGTCGACTGGATAAATGGACTGTTGGCTGGAAAAAGAATAGGGCATGATGTCATTAAGTCCCTAAAAGGAATAAGGAGGTTAAAGGATTCTTTTCCTAGCTGTGCGGGGAGCTGGCAGGAAAGGCAAGCTGAACCATGGGCATATCTCGTCCCTAGAATAAGGAAGAGGTAGGGACCCCTCGCCATCCCTAGCATAAGGATGGACTTTCCTATCGTGAGCTACTTAGGTTAAGCGTTGCTTGGTCCTCACGATACTGAGACAAAAATGAAGCTTGTGGCGGTAGGCCACCGCTACGGGGGGGTTGAGCTTGAAGTATGTGCTCTAAGTGATATAACTGTACATAAGTGGATGTGTGAAGAAGCTTATAATTAAAATGGGAACGATTATAAGTGGACGCACACGGAAGCTTATTATGTGATTATGTGAATTATGTGATTATATGTGATTTAGGAAGTAAGGTAGAGAACATATGACTTAGTTAATGAAGAATAGGTTCCCCCAGTCACATAGTAAATTAGATAAAGCTTCTCAGGCTTAGTATTGATTTTAATAAATGGTAGGTATAAGGTATAGTTGTGACACCTAGAGACCCCTGAGCGGCGGAATCATAATTGAGTTTAAAATAAGTAGCAAGACCAAAGGTTACCCACTGAGAATGCAATGTTCTCATCCCTCACTCCATTATGGTTCTAGGCGAGCACGACGAGGACGAAGAAGACGTCAGAGCGGTGCGAGTAGTACGAGGAACAAAGAGAGGAGCTGCAAGAGGAAGAACCCTCCCCAGGCAGCGGCAGACTAGACGATTAGCTAGTAGATTATTTATATATGTGTACTTGTACTTCTATGTGATACTTGCACTTAATACTTATAATACTAATGGTGTATTTGCTTATGCGTGTATAAGGGACCGTTGTTTGTTATCTCGGCATGTATTAATTATATCTTTATTTATATTTAAGCATGCTATGTTTCCGCTCGCAAGGTATGCTCTAACGCGACACGGCTCCTAATTTACGCTATGTAACGTACAAAGAAAGTTTCAATTTGGTCCATATTTTGGGTAATAATAATTTCTGATATATACACACGGGACTAAGTAATCCCCACCAAAGCAGATAACCACCTAGTGAGCATTGTTTGCGACGTACGCGTAAACAGTTAGCTAGGGTGTTTCACAAAACATACTTAGAACCAAGTTAGCCTTTACTGTTGATTTGAACCCTAACCATACTTCCATGTTCCTAATGATACGTGTTAAGAATAATGATATTAAATTTTAATTGATTTGATTTGTAATTGATTGTAATTTGTTTTTGGCCGTTGAGTTTTTAGCCTATAAATAGGCTCACCCTCTATTGTAAATAGACAACTCAGATAATATAATTGTTATTTCTCTGTTATCTATCTTTCTCCTATATTTTCTGGTGTCTCATTTATCTTTTTTTCCATGATGTTTAACAATACGGATACCCATCATTACAATGTTAACAAAATAAGATATCATCGTATAAAAAATGCTTATTAATAAAAATGTTTATTTATAACTGACAAAAAGAAGATTATAGATGATCATTAATTTAAAAAAATCAATTTTAATGAAAAAGAAGGTTACAAGTTATGAACAATATATATTATTGAAAACCATTTTTTTAGTAAAATTATAAGCCTATAACCTACAAAAAAATGTCTATTAATAAAAATGTTTGTTTTTAATGAAAATTATAATAATATAACTTATGAAATATGATTATTAATCCAAAAAAGTCAATTTTATTAATGAAAAAAAGAAGTTTATAGGCTATGGAAAGTGCATAATACCGAAAATCATCTTCAAGCAAAACTGCCCACTAATAAATAGGTTTGCTTTTAACAAAAAAATAAACGTTATAACTTATAAAAGATAGTCAATATTCTAACCAAAGTCGTTTTCAATATAAAGAGAATGCTATAGACTATGTAAAATTCATATTACCAAAAATTATTTTTGATAAAAAAAATACAAGGTTATAACCTATGAAAAATATTTATTAATAAAAATGTTTGCTTTGAACAAAAAACATAAGGTGCCTTAAATTTTCACTGAAAAATAATTTTTCATAAAGTACAATTTTCTTAGTTTATGACCTTCTATTTTTAGGAAAAAAATGACTTCTTAAATTTATGACCATCTTTTCTAAGTTATAGCTATGCTTTATTAACCATAGATGTCATAACGTTATAATGGTTCGTATTCATTGAGATATCTAGAACCAGAATCTGTAACACATTGAAACATGTTTGTTGCTAATAAAGATAATATGGCCCAACCTACAACAAACAAAGTGACAATGAATTTAAATGAGACAAGATATTTTTCGCCTGTGTGAATTTGAATCGACTCTTATTCAAAAAATAAATAAAATTGTTATTATAGAAGTTGATTTGAATTGACTCCAGCTTAAAAAAAAAGNCAATTGGCGGACTTCATCGCTGGAAAGTGCGTAAGATGAAAGGATCAACAAGGACAATGATATCAAGAAGCAGCCCGAGGCCTGCATTGTTTGAGAAACAGCCAACTTGGAAAACCCCCAAGGCTGCTTGTAAAAGGTGTAGAGGGGGAGAAGAATACAAGGGTGGAATTGCAACGGAATTATATCGATAGAGAAATGCAGAATGAATTAAAAGCCATACTAGAGGCCTTGCAACAATTTCTAAACCCACATTGGGAAGGCCTTTTATGCAATCTCTAGGTGCCACAAAATTAGGTGGGGGTTAATTTGTGTTATGCCCCCAGTTAACTCTTTGGTGCTGTTATGCCTCTAATTTTGGATGGTGGTGAAGAAGGTGTAGCTGCTGCTAGGAAGCGTTTGTGAGATTATGATATTAAAGAGTAAGAACAAAGAGATATAGGGAGTTGTGGAAGAGGGAGGGGGGAGTAGATAGAGGGAGAGAGTGTCGTGATATTGAGATAGAAGAGGAGGTAGTAAGTGACTCTCGTTATAAAATAAAAAATAAAAAAATTTTAATTGTAATTATTAAAAAATTGACATATGTCTTTTTTAGAATTAAAAATTAGGGATCAACGAAGGTTCAAAACATACTTAGAACCAAGTTAACATTTACAGTTGATTCGGACCCTAACCATGCTTCCATGTTCCTAATGATACGGATACCCATCATTACAATGTTAACAAAATAAGATATCAACATATAAAAAGTGTTTATTAATAAAAATGTTTATTTATAACGGACAAAAATAAGATTATAGATGATCATTAATTTAAAAAAAATCAATTTTAATGAAAAAGAAGGTTACAAGTTATGAAAAATATATATTATCGAAAACCATTTTTTTAGTAAAATTACAAGCCTATAACCTACAAAAAAATGTCTATTAATAAAAATGTTTGTTTTTAATGAAAAATATAATAATATAACTTATGAAATATGGTTATTAATCCAAAAAGTCAATTTTATTAATGAAAAAAGAAGATTATAAGCTATGGAAAGTGCATAATACCAAAAATCATCTTCAAGCAAAACTGCCCACTAATAAATAGGTCTGCTTTTAACAAAAAATAAACGTTATAGCTTATAAAAGATAGTCAATATTCTAACCAAAGTTGTTTTTAATATAAAGAGAATGCTATAGACTATGTAAAATGCATATTACCAAAAATTATTTTTGATTAAAAAAATACAAGGTTATACCTATGAAAAATATTTATTAATAAAAATGTTTGCTTTGAACAAAAAACATAAGGTGCCTTAAATTTTCACTGAAAAATGATTTTTCATAAAACACAATTTTCTTAACTTATGACCTTTTATTTTTAAGAAAAAATAACTTCTTAAATTTATGACCATCTTTTCTAAGTTATAGCTATGCTTTATTAACCATAGATGTCATAACGTTATAATGGTTCGTATTCATTGAGATATCTAGAACCAGAATCTGTAACACATTGAAACATGTTTGTTGCTACTAAAGATAATATGGCCCAACCTACAACAAACAAAGTGACAATGGATTTAAATGAGACAAGATATTTTTTGCCCGTGTGAATTTGAATCGACTTTTATTTAAAAAATAAATAAAATTTTTATTATAGAAATTGATTTGAATTGACTCCAGCTTAAAAAAAAGTAAAACGATGATCAATTTAAATTGTTTCCTTTATAGAGAAAATTATTTATTTTAGGAACAAGCTTTAAATTTGATCATTTAAATAATAGGATAATTTTGTAATTTAATTTTGGAAATTTTTTCAATTACTCGAGTCTTTGATTTCCAACACACGTGGCAGCTATCACGTTAACACGTTGCTATTTTAAAAAAAATAGTTACGCCTTTCTCTCTCATCATTCTATTTTATCATTTACGCCAATAAAGATGAGATTGAGTTTTAATATCCATTCCATGTTATCTATTTTCAGCACTTTTCAGCACTGTGAGTGAGTCTCTCTCTCTCTCTCTCTATTTATTTTTGTTATTTTATGAATCAAAGTTTCAGTCTTAAAACATTAATTGCCTCACAAAATGATTCTAGACAAAAGATTTTTATGCTCTTGAGAATATTAAATCTTTATTCCTTAAGAGTTTAGATAAGTGATGGAAATCTTCATAAAATTTTGTTGAATGAACTCAAATTAGGCTCAAGAAATTTGGATCGTTGTGAATCATTTGAATTGCAAAGTGATGCAACCCTAACATGTAGTGTGTCCTTATCTTTGGGATATCAAAAAAAAAAAAAACCTCAGCAAGCAGGGATCTTAAAGGGATTGCTCAAAAAAATCCTTGTGGGACAAGAATTTTTTTCCTGCGAGGATGGGGACTAAAGTTTTTGGGGGCGGAGACTTGACTCATACTCTTCACCCCCATGAGAGCCTTGATCTATGTGAAAAGTCTATAATATTTTTATACTAATAATATTCAAATACCTTACAAGATCTATGTCCAAAACATACAAGACTAATAATATCCAAATATTAACTAAACAAGAATTATTCTCAACACAATACATAATTGGGAACATAATTCTAGTAGCATGGCATGAAACGAGTTGACCTTCTATTATCAAATCTTTAATATGATATCTCTTCCTTCTTCATTTTCAAGTGCCTAAAAATAAAAAATTATTTATATCATTATTCATGACATAATTTTAAAAAAATAAGATAAATAAATAAGATATACCATTTGCTTTTTCTTTATGTTATACTTGTTGCGGAGTCAATCCCCACCACAATGAGTGCTTGAATAGATTCTTCGCTCAATTTAACACGATATTCATCAATTATTCTTCCTCCAACACTAAATGTGGACTCCGATACAACTGTTGATACTGGAATAACTAGAACGTTAGCTGCTATCTTTGATAATATCTTATATGAAACGTGAAGTTTGAAAGACTGAACATCTACAAATGAGCCCAATAATAATGATATTAAGATAAATTATGATACTACCATATTAAAATTAAAAAAGTATAATTAACTTAATCTTAAAAGTTAGTTCAAGAAAGAGAATTGTCTTACTTTTATAAATATTATATAAATTATATTTATAAGTAATGTATGACTTTAATACCCTAAATCCTCACGACTTAGAATGTACACTTATAAAGTAAAGTTTGCATGAATGAAAGGCCTTATATTTCTCTCTAACCTTATTTTCTATTAATCTAAGTAACAAGCGAGGAAATAAACTTTTCTCCCAAGTTTTTCTTTTTTTCATTTTTATTTTCTATTTTGTTATATCCTCTTTTTCTTTTCAATCAAGCATAGGGTTAATATGAGCATATGTCAAAATTAATTTGATAAATTCACAAGCAGGATTACGCACACTGTTCAATAAGTGCTTTAGCGTAAGAAGTAAGAAAAAGAGGGAAAAGAAAAAAAAATGCGAAGGTAGTTTTTCATTGTTGAGGTGTGGTTAGGTTCGGAAATTCCAAGCTCTCGTCGTTTTCTCTTAATTTGTCAGCGTAATAATTAAACACTAAAATAAATGGTCACGCAAAGAAATAGAAAGAAAGGAGTGGAAGCAAGCAACTCATCCTTTCCTTGGAAAAACAGAATTAGGAAACAACCAAGTTTTGGTTTGGTTATTTTAGATAGATAATTTTTCTGTTTAGGATTTGTTTAAAAGGAAACATTAAAATAAAAAATTTATTTTAATAAATATGATTGCATAAATTGTTGCAAAAAGTAATACTAAGGCGTTGCTTTAGTATGGTGAAATTCTCTAGTTCGAGTTCTAATAAAAGTAATGTAAGTTTATTGTTTTTAGTAAACTTATATGAACATTTGTGAGTAAAGACTTTGAAAATGGTCTGTCCTATTCCCACCCCTACTCTAAAGTATACCAAGACTCTTTCCCTTGTTACCAGCTTAGACCTTTCTGATAATAACTTCCCTGCAAATATTCCCAATGAATTAAGAAAGCCATCTGGTTTGGTGATTCTCAACTTGTCAAGAAACCATATAACCGGCCAAATTCCTGGAGGCATGTCGAATCTTCATCTGGTTGTCATCTCTTGATCTCTCGAGCAATCAAATATCAGGCACAATTCCTACAAGCTTGTCTTCCTTGTCATTTCTGGGGTATCTGAATTTGTCCAACAACGATTTCTATATATGCTGCCATTCCTTATGAAGGTCACATTACAACCTTTGATGAATCTTGTTTTGCTGGGAATGCTGGTTTGTGTGGCCCTCCCCTTCATGTGAGGTGTCCAGGTGATGGTGATCCTAGTCAAGACTATGACAAGGGACAAAGTAATGAGAATGTAAACAATGATGGATTGTTTGATAAATGGTTTTACTTGAGCCTTAGTTAATTTGGGGTTTGCTTCAGGGATTCTGGTTCCTTATTTCATCTTTGCAATCAAGAAATCATGGTGTGGTGTCTACTTTGATATCTTGGATCAAGTTGTTGAAGAATTATTGAGGCTAACGCACCGAAATGTTGGCCAAAGGAAGAAGCCTTATGACATATATATATATTCTGCAAATGTATGGCTCACCTCTTATAAAATTATTTTCTTCAAATTAAAACTCTCCCATATTTTCCTAAAAGATATTTAATAAATTAAGCTTAAAGGTAAGAAGAAGTTCTAACGTGGCAACTAGTGAGCATTAATTACGATTTAATCTTAAATAGCGAACTAGGGTGTTACACCTTCTGTTTCATATTATGTCACTTTCACCTTTTAAGTACATTCATAAATTAATCTACATGGATACAAAATTTAGATATATTGATTTGTGAATGTACCTCAAAAGTGAAAGTAACAGATTATATGAGACAAAGGTTTGTAAAGTACTATTAATTTTTCCTTACTTTGAAATTTTTCAAAATTTTCATAAGATTTGCGTATAACTCAAAGTGAACAGTTAAAAGAGAACAAAAGAAGTTACACCCTCCTTGTCATATTATGTCATTTCACTTTCTAGGTACATTAAAAATTAATATATCTGAACACAATTTGTGTTTATTGATTAATATTTAATATTTTTTGTTTACTAGTAGATATATCATTTGGTAAATTTCTAATAAATATTTAATTTAGTAATAATAGCAACGAATATATCCATCAATAATTAATTAATATTAATGAAAATAAGGGCGGATTTGAAACCCACATTGTGTCAAATATAACTATCGGCTACGAAAACTAAATCTGTCGGTATCCATCGATGTAAATTCGTCATAATATTTCTTTGTCAACATAATATGTATGACAATCTGCGTCGCTACTTTGAAGGTAATGTTGATTACTATGGTAATCCACATTACTAACAATTAATTAAATTAAAGTTACCATTATCAATAATCCAGATTAATTAACTCAGACTCCATCAACCGGCCTCTTAAAATTAAATGGTCATAGTCATAGTTTAGAAATTCAATGGAAGCAACTCTAAAATGAGACTAAATTAAATATGGTTGAAACTTGAAAGTGAAAGCCAACCAATACTGGGCAGTGTTTTTATTATATAAATTAGAATGTGTTTAGTAAATTGGGAAATGCGGCAACCTAATAATGGCTTCTAATTCTAAGAGTAGGAATAGGGGCACGCTTGCTTGGGTGGTCCTCTTTCTTTGTGTGTTGAGTTTCTTTGCCAATGCAGCAGCAAGGAACCTTTATGCAGGTAATTAAGTTATGAATTCATTTGGTTTTCCGCACATATATATAAACAATTAAGGATATATAAATAATGAAAGCAAAGTGTAATGAATTCACATATATATAAATATACACCTTAATAATTTCTGTAGGTTGGGATGATTACAAGGATGTGAGTAGGAGAGTACTCCTTGAGGGACACCGAGCAGATGTTCCTTGGTGCTGCAATAATATAGATAATCCATGATGTGGGGGTGTTGTGTTGCAATTGTAAGAATGAAGTACGCGCAGAAAATAACGTCGTAATGACTATGGCACTGTGTATTGGTTTAGTTCATGTAGTTTGTGTTTGCATTATTGTAAGAAAGAAATAGAGAGAAAATAAGAAGAAATAGGAAGATGAAACTTGGGTGTGGTCATGTTTGTACCTTGCTCTTGCCTTTGGCCTTCTTGTTTTTGTTTGTTTTTTAAATGAGTAAAAAGGACTTGAACTTAATGAGGGTAAGCAGTACAACCGGGATCCAGCCTCCAGTACAAAACCACACCTTGCTCGTGTTGAAGGGTTTCATTAAAAACTCTAAAAAAAGATTTAATAGGATCAAACTTAAAAGGAAAAAAAAAAAGAATATATCTCCCAAATCGATTTAAGGGAACAAAAATTGGCTTAGGCCTTGAAGCTTTCTTATCTTCGGCCTTGTTCATTCAATTCTATTTTATTTTTTCTAATTATTCGAAAACCATAAATTTCGATGGCCCAAACTAAATCTAAGACATGCACCATTAATTGAACGTCAAGATATTTGTTTTCTTTAAGCGTCATGTTCAAAGTAGCATAGCAAGAGAAATGTTCTTTTTTATATACAGCTTATAGACACTCAATCAAACATGTGATGTGATGATGATAATTCAAAAAAGCGTAAATTTTAGTTATGGAAGTCTTATAGTGTAATTGTTTGCTAATTTATGAGTTTTAAGCCTTCATTTAAAAATCAAAAAATAAAAGTTATATAAGTGTGGAACATGATACCAACTAAATATGAATATAAAAATAATAGGTCAAATATTTAATACCTACATAATTAAAAATTAATACAAAGATAACAGAGTTAATGTTCATTTTATTCTTTGAAATCGCAAGTTTAAATCATTTTAGTCCCTAATTTAAATACTGACATTTTAATCTTTAAAATTGTAACTCGCAGCTAGGTTAAATTAACTCTCTAGTTTATTATTATTATTGTGTCATTAGGATTTTGTTTATTTGGAGATATGCGAAAAACTCAAAGATAAACAGTGAAAATATATACATGGATCCCACATTTTTTTCCCATCCATACCTGGTGGAAAATTGAGTGGAAAGGGGCCTCATAAATTGGCTATCTTTATAAATTGGCTAGTCAATTTGGGTGGATTTATAATAATATTTTATTTTGAATAATTTACTTTTATTAATATTGACCTGATTCGGATGACATTATTTTAAAATTCTTGAAATAAAAATAGTTAAATTTTTTATTTGATATTAACTAAAATGATTATTAAATATAAATGCTTTTATATAAATATGAAAGATCAATTTTTATAGTATTTGTTTACAAAATATAAAAATTATTTTGATGTATTAAATTTATGAAGAATAAACTTTTTATAATAATGATATAGGGATAAAATTATTATTTCACATCATTATATTTTTTTTTCTTTCACTTTTCATTCCACCAAACAAGAGAAACTAATCCTCTCTCTATTTTCTTTTCACTTATTTTTCTTCCAACCAAATATATATATACACACACACTTTAGGGAAATAAAAGTCCACTCAAATTCTTTCCTTTGCCAAAAATATTCTAGTGACACATCGATTCGTATAAGTTTCCTGTAAGTATTGTTACAACTTGAAAATTATAGGAATAGCTTCATTGTAAGTTTCTAAGTGATTGATCCAAGGAGGATTAACCACAAAATCACAAATGATTTCAGAAAAATAAAGAATGAAAGAACAAGATGTTTAAGCTGCCTGCCACGAAGCCGGAGATCGATGATCCTCAATATCACATAATCATTTTTATGCTAGATGATTTACATGCATAATCAAGCAAAATAAGAATGAGGAATTTACTATTAATGGATATGACAAGCAAGGCATCTATGTATCTTGTTGTCAACTCAAAGTACATTTATAACTTACAGTATCAAATATATTTTGTATTGTGGTATTGAAGAAAAGGTGCAGGGAATTTGGTATCCGAAGGTGCCATGTGAAACACATGAGCCGCCAAACACTCATCAACAGCATACAGGTTGGTTCCTAATTGTACTAATGATAACACTATGATTTTATATATTTTGTGTTGTGGCATATATAGATGCGGCTATTGTTTTTATATTTTATTATAATTTTGATTCCAATTAATTGGATATGGGGTTTTGAATGCAGAAGATAGGAAAGGAGCAAGGGGAAGAGAGTATTTTAATTTCATGAATATATATGTATCTTTTATGCTGACTTTCTTCTTATTTTAGCCAATCAGTGCAAACTTTCCCATTTTTTTCCTCGTTGTTGCCCAAAATTACTTGTTTGAGCCAATAAGTAGCATCTTTGTGTTTTTGTTGGAAATAATGGTTTAGGCTACTTTCACGGGTCTAACGTTGGTAAAATTCAATGATTAATTTATCACTTTTTAAGTTAATGAACCAAGCAAAACAATGATGTAAAGTCTAAGGAATAAATAGAATATATATTAACCTAATTTGTATATTCGCCAATACCTATCACGACTTCAAACGGAGGGTTCTCATTGGTTTGGCCTTTGAAGATTAATGCAAATGGATGCATGTTTTTGGCGAATGACTTTACTTTTTCAATTGGCTACAAAATGATCTAATCCAAGAAAAGTAAAAGATGGGAAACCATTCCTCGTGGGCTTGGTGTCCAAATTTTCTACGGGGAATAGACCCACATATTTAATAGCCTTTCCCCACCTTGTATGGTACGTATCAAGTCTCCACCACTCAAGGCATCTTTCAGTAAGTCTAGACCCTGATGCTTGGAGTGTCATGACTACTCAAATTTGAGTATTAGTGGTTTGGACCCTTTTGTGCCATTGGATTAACAAGAAAGATTAGGAGCTTAATTAGAGACGCAACGAATGCCTATTGATCAAGGATCTTTTCTCAGGATATTTTTAGTGCAACAAGGACACCTTCCCTACACCTAGAAGGTTTAATTCAGTTTTAATCCAACAATCCATGATGGTAATTCACTTTTTTTTTTCTTTTGATACACTGGGGGAGAAATAAATAAATAAATAGAGAGAACAAGAGGATTATGCATGACAGAATTTTTATGAGTTAAGTTTTTAATACTTTATAACCTCATGGTTTTTACTATCTCTGCATACTGATAAGCCATGTTGATAACTGTGATATATGCCTACTTATGTGTTGATCTGCTACTTGCAATCATAGTTGTTATCACGGTCACCATAACTTCGTTTATAGTTTGATCTGATGGACATGTTTTTTCATTTTTATTCATAAAGCAAAAAATCTTAATACACCATCCATTGTAGTTAGTACTATTGTAATTGAACTGTTTATCATGATAACACAAAGACATTATCAATTATGTCCCTTGTTAAAACATAACGTTGTGACGATAGTTGAGCATGTACTAGGAATCTTGTTATGAATTATGAATTTTGTACAGTTCTGAATCTCTAGAATTATAACTTGTGAAAAACAAAAATTTTCACAATACCAGTATAGATTATGAAGTAATTTTTGCTTCATGAATAAAAAGGGGGGAGAAGGGTATTGTATAGCTGATGATAAGGAAAGGAAAACACATGAAACTGAATAAATTTATGTTAGATTGCTGTAAATGTGTATGTTGAACTTGTTAAGTAGATTAACCTTTCGCTCAAAGAATTCTTGAAGCCATTGGCATCGAGGGTGTCCATTTAGCACGATGAGTTAAAGCATGACTCAATTAAAGCCACGAATCCAGAGACACCTAGTGTCTCAGGGCGTCCTTCCAATAGAGATAGAAACAATGCCCACAATAATGGCGCTAGGATGGGAAACCGCCTTGAACTAATGGTTGTGGTCTATAGAATTCAGAGACGCTTCTATGAGTCTAGGGGCAAGAGGCTCATAGAACATGCTCGTGTCTACTCCAACATAGGATTGGCAATGGTATTAGAACGGTGTGGAATTCATAGCTTAAAGAATTTCATAACTCCATCCTATGGGTGCTCACCCTTATCGCTTAAGCGCCAACAAGTTAGGAAACATCCAGGATACTAGGGATAACTCCTAATGCGTCTAATGTGGTTTTTGTCCATCCACTGGTGCACTCCATAGTTGGAAGTTGGGACTGAAAATAACGACCAATGAGGCCCAGTGTAGGTCCTAATGTGCGGATGCCAAAGCACTCTGGATCCTGGCACAAGGGATCCAAGGATTGTATTCACACGGAGCCGCTATTAAGGGAGGCCTATTGCAGTAAAGAAAGATAAATCGGTTATGACGCATAAATAAAAGCTGCTTTTAGGGTAATCCCCCTGAGAATTTGCCACTTCTCCGGCATTAAGGGCTTTTTCCACCTTAATGACCAATAATAGTATTTTGGTTCAAGAACGGATGTGTATTGTTCTTCTAAACAATATTTCGGTTCAAGGACAAATATGCCTTGCAATTCTAAACAGTATTTCGGTAATCTAAACAGTATTTCGATGTTATAATCAGTATTTCATTTCAAGGACGGATGCACCTTACAGTTCTAAGTATTTCAGTGTTTTAAGCAGTATTTCGATTCTAGGACGGATGTGCCTTGCAGTCTGAACAATATTTCGGTTCAAGGACGAATGTGCCTTGTGGCTTTGAATAGTGTTTCGATTCAAGGACTGAGAATTCTCTATTGTTTTAAAATATGAGACAAGATACATGAATGCATACATGCATATACATCACGCATACATGCATACAAATATACATATATGCAAAAAGGTATACATGTCAGTATAATGCACATGGGGGCTTCCTCTAAAGGGGAACGTCATTCCTAGGCCAGCATAATGGTCGAAGAAAGAGAAGCTCTTGTAAGTGGCTTGGAATACACTGCCCATAATAATTTGAATGCGCCTTATCAAAAAAGGATGGTCCAGCAGGGTACAAGCAGGAATGTTTAAGGTCAGGATTCAGAGTGTGTCATCAACTAGGTCCAGATTTTACTACTTGTGAAACTCAGACAGGGGACTTCTAGAGTCTCAACATCTTTTCTGAGTTGACTTCAATATTTTCCAAACGTTATCAAGGAGAGCAAGATTTATAAAGCATGCAACAATGAACCGGTCTTCCAAGAACAAATCATCACAATGGTCATCAGATATCCTAGATTCATGTTAGTGGCGTCGCGAGCAAGACACCCAAAGGAAAGTTTCTAATCATGTTGTTTTCATCATCTACATTTAGTTTAAAATGTTAAATATTGCTTCTTTGATAACAAATTGTATGCAGTAAAAGGTGCAGGAACATGCAAAGCATGCCACAGGGAGGACGCCCTGAAGAATTTACGCCTACATTTATTGCATTTAAATTACTTATTGAATGTTTGTTTTTGTTCAATAACGAGTTGTTTTACAGCACATAAAACATGATCGATGAGTCAAGGTAAACATTGAAAAATGGCGTGGAAGAACTCACAAAGTGCGTAAAAAAGGACACGTCATTATCAAGACTGACTGAGGACACCCTCGTTATCAGGACTGACCAGGGACCCCCTCGCTATCAAGACCGATCGAGGGCGCCCTCATGTTCAGGACCGACTGTGGAACAAACTACAAGAAAGGGCGTCCACACGCTTTGTGTTGCATCTGAAGAACGCTCTCATGAATACCCTTGTCATAGACGATGGCATTGAAATATTCCTTGATACTTCCATGCTTCACCCAAATGGACACCCTCAGGAGAAAAGAATGACGAAAATGGCAGTTCTTGAAGGGATTGCACATGAAGAGTGCACATATCACCCTCCATGTGCAAGGGGGCTTATGGTTTGGACCCATTTGCGCTATTAGATTAACATGAAGGATTAGGAGCTTAATCAGAGGATTATTAGGCAGATAGTCTTCTCGTACACCTCAAGGAAAGGAAATACAGGGATGATATTTCCCAAAGATTCCTTGAGGAATGCACGAGGAATGTTAGGGGAACTATATGAGGGCATGGACTGGAGGATTGGGGGACCGGAAAATATCTCTTGGACCTGTTAAGAGACCCAACAAAGGCCCATTGGTCAAGGACCTTTTCTCAAGATATTTTTAGTGCAGCAAGGATACCTTCCATACACCTAGAAATACCTTTTTTTCCTTAAACAAATGTTGTCCTATTTTGTCCTAATTGTAAAAGTTGGCCACCAAGCCAAGAAACCCATATTCACAAAGAGGACTTTCTGAAGCAAAGACAGGAAAAAGAGGATTTTGTCTCTTTGCCTAAATTAAAGAAGAGGAGAATGGAGACGTGACACAGGAGAAAGGGATAAGAGGGAAAAGTGATTTTCTTTCCTGCTTCCCTGGAGCATAAAAATAGAGGACAAGACACATGAGAGGGACTAGATTTTTCAGAGACAAGACCTCAGACCTCAGACTTCAAAAACCCTTCCCCCCTTTTCTTCTCCTTATCCCCTTTCTTCCAAAACACACAGAGACCTATACACCAGCAAAAAACCAGAAAACCAACACAGTCGATAACTAAAAAAATAGAAGGAAAACCAGAAACATGTTAAGAATAATATATATTATGTTTGATTTGATTTGATTTGATTGTGATTTGTTTTTGACCGTTGTGTTTTCAACCTATAAATAGGCTCACCTTCTATTGTGAATCATCTCAGATATAACAACTCAGATAATACAACTGTTATTTCTCTGTTATCTATCTTTCTCCTAGATTTTTGGTATTCCGTTTATCTGTTTTTCCACGATGTTTAACACAATTGTTGCACTAAGCTTCCCGAGAGTACAGGTCTAATCGTCCCCCATGGGGCTTCGTCGGAGGTCGGAACTGTTCGCCCTCACAGTCTAGTCCTAGACAGTTCCCCCACTCCCTCATCACCATTACACTCACAAGCAATCAACAAAGCCTACAAACTTATAATCTCCAAATCTGTATGCTTTGAACAACTTAATCCGTATTTTGGTTCAAATCAACTAGTAACTTATTTCGATACCTAATAATTGTAGACAATAAACACACATCCTCATGAAAGTGTAGGGTTCATTATTACCTAAAAGTGTAAGAGTAGCAATAGCGAGTGACTTGTTTGGGTGGTCCTCTTTCTTTGTGTGTTGAGTTTCTTTGCTAAAGCATGAGAAACTCCTTTTAATGACAATGAGTTTTATTAACAAAAATGCTTTCTTGGATACCATACATGGTATAGACACAGTGTTTGGTCTCCCCCCATGTCATGAATCCACACTCACAAAGATGAAAAGCAGTACAACCATATTGGCCACCTAGAGAAAACTACAAAGAACTTATAAATGATATATAGTATATAGCTTCCTAACAAGTATATATTTATAGTAAAAGTATGTGATCCGTAGACAGAATAATAAAAAATAAGATGAATCACAATTTATTTGCAGTCTCTACTTCAAGCTGTTGAGCAATGCTTCGCATGGTTGGTCGAGACTGAGGGTTTGTTTGCAAACATGAAAGACTTAGATTTACAATCAACGCCAATTCCTTCAAAACATGATTATATGAAGGAGGTGAGAGCCGTTGGTCTAAAATCTCTTTGAAGTCTATCTTTTGAACACTTGAAGCTTGTATGTAGGAAACGAGATCACCAGGATGCTTTCCAATGAGAACCTCTAAAGCCAAAACACCAAAGCTGAAAACGTCACACTTCTCGGTCACTCCCATTGTGTATGCTAGCTCTGCATATATAGCAGCCAGAACAAAAGTGAACATATATTAGCCAATTGCAAAGTTAATATGTAAAACATAATAAGTTTGTCGTCTAAATCAAGTCCTCAAAATTCACTTTTCATGTTATCAAGAAATAACATACCATAATATTTCATTCGTTCCATTTTATCTGTCCATTTCACTTTTTAGATACAGTTACTTTTAAATGTATCTAAAAGATGAAACAGACACATAAAATATAACAAAAGGAGTAAATTGTCTCAAGTTGTAATTACTTTAACCATTACTTAGTTGTCTCTATCTTTCAAGAACTAAATGGCATGTTATTTCTCTCTTTTTTTTCTTAATTTTAATTTGTTTACAATTTTTCAAGATTTTCTTAAAGAAATAATGAAAACATTAAACAAAAAACCAAGATTTTCTTGTTTTTCATTATTTCTTTTACAAAATCATCAACAACATAAAACAAATTAGAGACATGAAACAAAAACTAAACAGATCCTAATGTTCAAACTGAAGAATCAAATAGAATATGTAAAACTCACCAGGAGCAGCATAGCCATATGTGCCTGCGAATGATGTCCAAATTGATGAATCAGCCTTTAAAAACCTGGCAGTGCCGAAATCCGAGACATGAGCTTCAAGATCCGAGGACAACAAAATGTTCTTGCTTGATATGTCTCTATGAATTAAAGGTTGAGCATGACCATGATGCATATAGGACAAAGCACTTGCCACACCTTTGATAACACCAACCCTCTTAGGCCAGTCTAGTTCCAATGCTTTGTTGTCACTTCCCAACATATCAGCTAAGTTCCCATTGTCCATATACTCATAAATCAAGAATGTGTGTAAGCTTGCAGAGCAGAATCCATAGAGCTTCACAATGTTTCGATGGCGCATCTTTGTCATGGCTTCTACCTCATTCTTAAAGGCTTTAATGCTCTCAATGGCTAAGTTGTCTGTATCGCATTTCAACTTCTTCACAGCAAACACCTGACCGTCTTGCATCGCTGCTTTGTAGACTTTTCCAAGCGCTCCCTCCCCAACGCAGTACCCATTGTCAAAGTTCTTGGTAGCATCAGTTATATCCTTATAAACAAGTTTGCCATTGAAGTACCAAATTGAAAATGGATTTATCCTCTTGTTTGAAGAATTCTGTCTAGAAATTGCTAACTTTTTCTCATGATTCCTAAAGAAAAAGATTCCAGCACACACCAATGAAAGAAGAAAAACTCCTCCAAAAGAAACAATAAGAGGTATCACAACCTTGCTTTTGTTACTTCCACCACCAGGTTCAGTGAGTGAGACATTACAAGGCCTCAAACCTTGGATATTCCCACATAAACCTTTATTGTTGCTCAAATCCATTGGATGAGAAGAAGCGAATGTGCCGGTATTCGGCACCGGCCCTTCCAAATTATTGTAGGAGAGGTTGATGGCTGACAAGCTCAACATTCGACTGAGGGACTCGGGGACAGTTCCTGAAAGATTGTTGTGAGAGATGTTCAAGCTTATCAAATTTGTAAGCTGGTCAAGGTTAACAGGAATGTTTCCTAAAAGTGAATTGTAACTCAAGTCCATAAATTCTTGCAAGGATACAAGGTTTCCGATTTCGTAAGGGATTGTGCCATTCAAGTCATTGTTGCTCAAATTCAAGTTCACCAATTTGGACAAGCCACCTATTTGATTCGGGATAGGTCCCAACAGCATGTTCATGGATAGGTCCAAAATTTGCAAATTGGAGAGCTTCCCAATTTCTGCCGGTATCATGCCAGAAAGTCTGTTGCCACTCAAACTTAATTCTAACAAGTTGGACGCATTTCCTACCTGCGGAGGAATCTCTCCTGATATTTTGTTGGAGGACAGATGAAGTTTTCCCAGTTGTTCCAACTGAAAAATCTCTTTCGGAATACTGCCACTGATGGAATTCCCAGCCATTCCGAGAAATTGCAAGTTCTTACATTCACCCCAGTTTGGGGATATCTCGCCCTCAACCCTGTTGTAGCTGAAATCAATATATGTGAGGTTAGGATACACTCCCAAGTCCTCGTTAGCATAACCTGTCAGCTGGTTGTGTTCCAATCTAACTCTGTACAATGTTGGGCAGTTTCTAAGACTCACTGGAATAGGGCCGGTGAAACTATTCAAGTATACAGTGAAATTGACAAGTTTTCCAGCTTTGCACACTTGATGTGGCAATTCACCACTCAAGTTGTTGTAACCAAGATGCATCACAACCAAGGAAGACAAGTTCCCGATTTCTTGCGGCACTGTGCCGCTTAAGTTGTTGTACATTAACCTCACATCAGTTAAGTTGGTTAACTTGCCAATGCTATGGGGTATTGTACCTGAGAGTTGGTTAATAGCCATTCTAAGAATGCTTAAATGTGTGCAGTTTCCTAGAGAAGGTGGAATAGGACCATAAAAACTGTTGTTATCAAGAGCTAGCAAGGTCAAGTTTCTTATGTTGCCTATTTCATTTGGGATTCTACCACCTAGAACGGTGCCTTGGAAGAGAAGGTTCCTTATACTAATGAGGCCAGTTTTGGGGTTAACACTCCCATCAGGGAACAAAAGAGGGTCCAATGTTCCTGTTATCTCATTTCTTGACACATCAAGCTCATAGACTTGAGTCAAATTGGATATAGAAAGAGGCAAAGCCCCATTGAGGTAATTTGTGGAGAGGTCAAGGAATTGGAGCTTTGAGAGGACACCTATGTTTTGTGGTATAGTTCCAGTGAGTTTGTTCACTTTGAGATCAAGGCGTAGGAGGTTTGGGAAAGCAGACAAGTTCAAGTATTGAAGGGTACCTGCAAGTCCAGTGTATGCCAAGTTTATAGCAGTCACACTGCCCTGAGAATCACAATTGATCCCTGTCCACGAACATGGGCTTTTGGTTGCATTGGGGTCAGTATGTGATGGAGAGACCCATGAGTCCAATATTGGTTAAGCAGGGAGACTTTGTTTCCACCTGAGCAAGGCTTCAGCTTCTGTTATTAGCCCTGACATGCCTTGACATAGAGCCAACAAAACCACCAAAGTAGCTTGAATTTCAAGGCAAACATAATATCTATTATGGCTGGCCATTGTTCAGAAAGTGGCTTCGTCACTTCCTTATTTGTTTGATGAAGAGTTGTTTGCTTTACTACCATTTGCGGTTGATTTAAATAGGCCCCTTTTTTGGGTTTGAGGACTTTCACACATGCAAAAGTCAACCAGATTTTTTTCTCGACCAACATTAATGCATATTTGATTTCCACCTAGAGCTCGGCCGTTGATGTTCCGTTACCTAGTTGGACTTCTGTGGTGTAGGATTGTAGCGTGGGACATGTGAATACATGTTTTTCAAATATCTACTCCTCAGTCTAGAATTAGGTGTTAGTGTCACTTTTAACACATAACATTTTAAGGAAGCGATTAAATTTTACATACTTTGGAAAAACATACTGGGAGTGGTAAGTATATGTGAAAAGTTGTACTATTCATCTTCTTCTAATTTCTGATTTTGGTGAGGATTCTAAAGAGATGTCATCCATTTTTTTTTATAGCAAACTCACCACTTTTTCTTCTTTCATTATTTAAGATTTCGATTCAATAAATAACTCAAATCTGTTTTTTGAAATAACAAATCTTGTGTTTTTCATTCATCCCCTTTGTGGTTGTTTTTCGTTTCCTCTTTGGTGGTTGTCTTCGTTCCCTGTTCTCGAATGTTTTCGTTCTCTTTGTGGGTTTCTCTCGTAAGAAATTTATAGATGATCAAGATATCTGAATCTATTGTGAAAGGAATTATAATGTATTCTTCAAATTGCAGCATTTGTGTTGGTCTCGGATGTGAAATATGTTTAGACATCGATAGTTTTCAAGCGAGAAGCAAAACTACAGATCTTTTGTTAGTTCAAAATGTAGAACGTATTTGTTTCTTATTAACGTTAAATTTGATGTATCTTTTTCAACTTGTAAGTGCAATTATGCTTCTTTATAAATGAAACTTTTTTGTTCTAGTAAAAACAACATCTAATCAAGTGACGTCTAATATTGAACGGACAATATAAATTAACAGTTTTACTAACAAATCTTCTAAAAGCATCCCCATTGTCACATTTCTAGAACCCCTAGTTCCATTATTTTGAGTCTCACATTTTTTTCACATCATTGGAGGTGGAAAAGAGGGAGTCCCACTTTGATGGGACAAGCAAAAAAAGTTATCAAAGTCCTTCTAAGGAGGGACTCATCTCACTTTACCTTCCATTAATCGTTAGATGACATGTATCATGTAACAACCTTTTTCATTTATCTATTTTGTTATAAAAACATGATAGTTGAAAAACTTATTTAATGTAAGGTCATAGTTGGGGTCAAAGTTTGCCACTTCCATTGGAGAGAAGATGAACATTTTTGAAAAACTAATACTCCATCCGTATCAAAATAGTTGTTCATCTTCCTAGTTTGATCTGTTTCAAAATAGTTATCCACTAACTAAGTTTAAACATCATTAATTATTTCTTTTTCTAACATATGATTATTAAATAAATTCTCTCTTATATTTATCCACTATAATAATTTTAATCGCCCACTATAAATAAATACAATTAGTTAAAATAATATTAATTTTTCGTTACTTTCACATTTTTCAATGATTTTCTTAATAACCGCATAAAAAGAAAGGAGATAACTATTTTGAAATGAAGAAAGTACTATTTCTGACATATTGATGATATGATGTAACATCAATATAGCAAAGGTGAGACCAAAATATGGACTCTTACTAGAGGGACACCCATTGGAGATGCTCAAAAAACATTTGTTAAAGAGGTTAAAGTGAAAAGTTTTTATTGTTTCCAATGCAATCAATGTATGAAAAACACCAAAAGCCTGTACTCCATCCGTTTCATTTTAACTGTCTTAAACCAAACACTACACACATGTAAAAAAAATGGGTTAATTATGTTTTTAGTCTCTCATAAATTGCGAATTTTGTGTTTTACCCCTCATAAGTTTTTTGTTAGGAAATTGTCCCTCATAAAATAAAATTGTTAGAGTTTAGTCTCTGCCATCCATTTGGGTCGTTAACTGCTGACGTAATAGTTAACTTAGCCACGTGACAGTCACGTTCCACGCACGTGACATAGGGTTAATTAAGTTTTTAGTCCCTCATAAATCACGAATTTTATTTTTTACCCCTCACAAATTTTTCGTTAGGAAATAGCCCCTCATAAATGTTTTTGTTAGTAAATTGTCCCTCACAATTTTTTTATTAGGCTTTAATCTTTGTCATCCTCCATTTGGCCGTTAACTACTGACATGATAATTAACTTAGTTACGTGATAAACACAATTGATTCATTATTCAAACCGACCTACCCAAACCTAATCCAAGTTGAATTAATTTTTTTTAAAAAAAAGTCATCTCTCTCTCCTCCCTTCCCACTCTCTCCCTTTCTCTTCCACCTCACTACTATGATTCTCCCTCACCCACATCTGAATCACCATTCATTGTAACATCCTAGCTAACTGCATACCCTCGAGTAGTACGCA
>QANU01094629.1:97192-220286 GCA_003254905.1 Nissolia schottii | reverse complement strand
AAAACAGAAAGGATAGTGGCCCATTCCGCAAAACAGCAAAGTCATAGGCAGAAAACATAATGGCCCATTGTCCTTTATCAGCCCAATCCGAAACCAATGCCCATTTAATCTTCCTTAGTAAATGGAAACATTGCTATAACTTTATGGGAGATAAAATTAAAATTACCTTCTTGTTAGAAAAGTCCCATTTTATATGAAAAATAAATTTTCAACCAGTCAATTTAATCCAAAACAAAAATGCCCTTATAGCTAACCTTCACCAAATCAAGGCAAATAATAAATAGCCCAAAAATATATATAAATAAACCTGCAGCCCATATCATGGTTAGCCAATAATAACCTTCACCAAATCAGAATTGCAATTTATGCTTTATGGTCTTGACAATCTTTATAAGCCCATTTCAGAAGAAAATAATTTTCCTTTCTTAGAAAAATTTCAGAAACAAATTGGCCCAAATAAATTCTGTTTGCGTTTCACCTACCAACCAGAGAAATAACAATCATGTATCGTTGGCCCATACACTGTATCGTTGGCCCATACACTGTATCCATAATTAAACAAAAAAGGAAACCCAAAAAAGAATCATGGTCACAGCAGTTCCAAACGAAAAAAAAACTTGCCTTATATTTAGAAATTTCAGAAATCACAATAATTAATTCCAACAGACCAAGGCAATTAATTTCAGCAATTAAGGCAATCAATTTCAGCAAATTAAGGCAATTGGTTTCAGCAAATTAATTCAGAATCACAAACAGAAAAAAAAATCAGCAATTAACAATACCCAAAAAAGGAAACAGCAGCCTGCAATTAAAAAAAACAAAGAAGGAAACAGCAGCCCCCTTACACGACAAACCTCGTCGCCAAAGTGTTGCTACTGCCGCTGGGAGGGCGGCGCAAGGCGCGGCGCGTGTCACAGCAGCAACTCGAAGCACGGCAGCAGCACGAAGCGCGGCGTCAGCCACAGGGTGGTTACTGCACAAATCGCGGCAGCAAGTCCGAGCCTTCCCTGCACGCGAGTGCCGCCAGCAGGAGGAACCGCCGCCCCGCAACTCCCTTTGCCCACCCCGTCAGGAGCCTTCCCGCAAGGTCTGGCGGTGAGAAGCAGTCATCCGCGACGCCGTCACCCGCACGGAGCAAGCTGGCCGCGAGACCATCACCGCCGTGGACGCGAGCTTCTTCATGGGTTCGGNACGGTGGCGGTTGACATGGCAGTTATCATGTCACATTGCTCCATTTTGCCACTAGCAAGCAAGCAAGTGTCTTTCAACTAAGCTGACAATTTTGTTGTGTTATAATATTGCAATCATTATATATATTTTATATTTGAATTGTGTTAATAATAAATGACTTAAAAAATCAATAGGTTGCAATGTATAAAATCATATATATATATATATATATATATATATATAATGTATAAAAAATCATATGTATATGATTTTTTAAATACATAAAAAAATGGCTTTTTTTATAAAATATAGAAAAAAAATCATATATATAAAAAATGTAGATAAAAAATGATTATATATATACATAACATATGATTTTTTTTCTTAATGTATCAAAAAGTTATATGATTTTTCCTAACAAATATATCTAAAGAATCATTTTTAAAATCATATATTAAGGAAATTTAGAAGAAAAAATAATTTTTGATAACCATTATATATATATATATATATCATATAAATCAAAATATTAATTTTGCATCATATATATTTATATAAATAATTTATTTAGTTAGAAAAAAATCATATGCATTTTTTTATACATTATATGTTTTTTCTATTCATATATGATTTTTTTAACAAAATAAACTTTTTTATTAACTATACTTTATTAGAGTTGTTTTGAACCTATTTAAAATTTTTATTTGTACCGTCATTTTTATAAAAGTTTGATTTTTCAAGTCATTTATTATTAACACAATTCAGATAGAAAATATATATAATGGTTGCAATTTTATAACACAACAAAATTAACAGTTTAGTTGAAACACACTTGCTTGCTTAGCTTGGTGTACTAGTATTAACTTTTGTTAGTGGCAAAAGTTAGACTTTTTTGAGTCATTTATTTGTAATATCGTGCAGGCATGAAATATATCTAATATATGTAATATTATATAATAATAACACTAGTAGCCTAGTGGTTAAGGTATCAGTCTCGCACATGAAAGAATGTCTACGTAGAAGGGACTGACGTGACAGTTAACGGAGCGATGTCATATGTTAATCGCCATGTCAGTAGCCACCTTTAGTCAAGCGGACGGAATGACTAACTGCACCTGACTGACAATTAAGAAAATAGATAAGGATAAAAAGGACTTCACGTACCTTTGATTTTCACCCCCACTGGTCCTATATATATTACTTTTAACTTTGTTTTTTCTTCTCTTTCATGACCTTTCCCGTACTGCATGCTGCTTGCTAGATACGAACAAGGTTGAGAATAAAAGTAAACATAATGAAGCTCGTGACCTAATTTCATCTTTTTAAAAGGATATGAGATTTTGTGGAACATAATAAGCCTTTTATCACAAACCCAAATAAACTTCTGAAACAATTTCTCCATTATTATATGAAGAAACACAATAACTTAATTAAAAAATGGAAGAAAAAAAATAGAAGAAAGAAAGTCCATGAAGATGGTGTTCAATTCCTTTGACTACGTCGTGTTCACTTCCATTCACCGTCACACGCTCAACTGGAACTCCTCCATCCAGATGCAAAAGTATATATACCACTTCATCGTCGACAGGGAGCTCGACTTTGCAAGGTCGTTGAAAATAAGAGACGACGGAGACCTCTCAGCACGATGTACATAGTTTCAGTAAAGAAAAAGGGGACACGTAAGTGGAAGTGATGGAAACTACTAAAAAATGGATGGGGTGAAGTTGCAGTTCATGAGGAGAATGATTCTCGATGGATTGGGACACTAGTGATTTAGTTAATCAATTCAAACTGTTGTTGTTTAAGGTAGTAAGAAAATGGCGTCAATTTGTGAAGAAACAGAGGAGAGAAGGAAAGGGGAATTAGGAAAAAAGATAACTAAATTACAATATTACCCTTGTGGATCATGATAGACCCAATTGTATTTAACTTGGTGTATGATGCACCAAATTTATAAGGTGCATTTATGCCATCAAAATGAAAAGAATTGTTATTTTTAAATACATTCAATGCATAAAAAATTTCAAAAGCTTATTCTTTCAATAAATGCATAGAATTAGGGCATTTGTTAGCTATTTCCAAAATAAAATAAACAAAACCTTTTTTAGTTTAAATGTAGCCAAAATAATTTAATGTATTATGTATTATTATTACTTAAAAAGAATAAAAGTTTCGGACAAAGTTGGGTGTTGACAGGATAGAAGTCATACATAAAAATGTTTATTAGAAGAGTAAGTATTGAAGTTTTTCATAAATTGAATGTAATAAAATTTTTCATTTTTAATTGTTTTTTAGAACTGTCTTTAGGACAAAGCATTTGATACAAAAACTCATTAAATAATTATATGAACCAACCCTTGACTAATAATGTAGTTCAACCGTTATTTTTCTTGATTATAAGTCTCACTTAAGTGATATAAGTTAAAAAGACTAATACTGAGAGACTTTTAGCCTTATTTAGAGTCAGTTGATTTAAATTAGATTAATCATTATCTAAATGGTAGTTTTTTAGCTACCATATGGATAAATACCTTGTGGTATCTAATATAACTATTTTTAATAATTTTTACAACTAAATTCATTGATTTTTGTTATTATTTTATAATTTAATATGATTTATTGATGAATTATATGATTTAATACGATAAATTAATATTTTTTTTAATATATCATTTGTAAATAGGTGCATCGTAAGCTCAGTCCGCAAAAATTTCTAAATCTCTTATAAGTTAGCTCTTTCAATAATTTGATTAATGAAAATTTTATTACATTCATATATAACATGACATAATAACAAAAATTAATGAATTTCATTATAAAAATTATTAAAAATAATTAAATTAGATATCATAGAGTATTACCTCATAGGGTAACTAAGAAACCACCAATCTAAAGAAGTTGTTAATAAAAACTATATATAATGATCTTTAGATTACACCAAAACAGAATGCTTGATATGGTAGTTACACATGGGGCTTCTTCCTTGTTGTATCCAAAGAAAAATCATTTGGTGAACACAAGTCTAACACATCATTTTATAGCTCACATATAATAAAAATGAGTCAAACTTTGTGAATCCTAAAACACTTAGGGGACACAAATCATTTTTATTGTATGTATGGCCAAAAATCTATGCTTATCTAAGAATTTTTCATAATGGCAACAATAAAAACTTGACTCTTGTTTTTTTTCCCCTTCAATTTTCACATTTTGCAAATAAAATAAAATAATATATCATCTTGCAAATTTCTCTACACATTAAATAAAACAAAATCAAGAGTTCATTTGACAGATCTGATAGAATAACCTAATAGTATACAGTCTAATTGTATAAGGTTAGATAAATTTTAATACTATGGAGCATTTGATATGCCAATGTATAAGATGTTGTATTACATAAGATAATATTATCATTTAATTTTAAAATATTTTTAATGAAAAGTAGAAACTTAATTAAAAATATATAACAAATTTTTTTGTGTTAATTAAAATATATAAATAAATATTAATATTCAAAGACTTTTTATTTTTTAATTATAATTATTTAAACATTTCTTATTTTTGTTATATACAATTGTATATAATTTTACTAAATAATATTGATTATTTATTATTATAATAAAATAAATAAAATAAAAAATAAATCGTACTCTCTGTATTATATATTTTAATATTTTCTACCTTTCATAATTAAATATAACAAGAAACTACAATGAAAATATTTTTACTAATGATTTAGTTATAACTTTAAAAACTAATATTTTTATTTTAATTATTTATCATTTATATATTTTAAACAACAATTTATTATTGGATTATTTATTATTATACATATAATTATTTATTATAATCATTATATATTGTATTAATTAATAATAATTTTAATTATTATTGTTATTATTATTTTATTATTCATTATATAAGAGTAAGGGAAAAAAATCAATATACATCAAAGTTCAACCAGGTTTAATCCTACTTTTCTACGTTTGATAGAGTTATACGTCATTATGATATATAAAAACTCATTGACATACATGCTAATACAATATGGTGATGATACCAAATAATAAATAAGACTATGTTATATCGCATTAGTTTATACAATCTAAACTTATACGTGATTCCAAAAATGCCCTAAATGTAGTTAATATCTTAAAAATTCAAAATGTAAGTAATATTTACTTTATCATGTATGAAAATTATAGGAAGATTTTTTGATAGATAATTTGTGGGTAAATTTAGCATGATATTGTCAAAGGTAAAAGGAAAAAAAAGTGGAAAATGTTGGGCTCATCCACCACAACACAGACCAAACCGGTTCACGCACTCTCTCTCTCTCTCTCTCTCGCGTTGAGCTGCTGTGCTCGGACTGTGAGAGATACTCACCCCCTTGAGCCCTCTTCGTAAAGAACTAAAATAAAAGAGAGTTTATTATTCATTAATTAGTACTAATATCACTTAAAATATTCCCTCAATCTTTATTTTAAATATGGGTTGGCCTTGGTCGTCACCCTGAGGAGCTACCCCTCTTCTTGTTTCTTTACTCACACTCACATATTATTGTTATTTTGTTTGCTATGGGAAGTGCCAAAATTGGTTCTTCGTTTTCTTGCTTAGCGGCTTCTCTTTCTTCCCCTTTTCACCACCACAGAAGAGGTTCCCAGGTGCGTTTCGTTGACCAAGTTGTGTATTATGGCCTTTCTTCCTTTGATTTAGCTTATTTATGTTTTTCTTTTTGGGCGTAATTATTCAAATTTAGAGTGTTGTTGCTTTTCAATTTTCATTGGCAATACTGGGATTGACTGATAAATGACCTCACTAGGTTCCTTATGCATTTGTTGTTTGATGCCGAGTTCTTTTAATTGGTAGTGTTAGGCTTGTGTTTCTCAGCTTTTCTCGTGTGGTGTTGTCCAATTTTGCCCTCAAATTTTTGGATGCTCAGTAAGAAAAAGTCCACCTTAGCCATGTGTGTCTTTTAGTGTTGTTGTTGTTGGGATGACACATATTGAATGGTACAGAGCAAGTAACATCCGAGGATTTATCCCTTGTTTATAAGCCTCGAGTAATTTTGACTTTACACACTGCCGCTAGCCTTGACTGGGAAACCGGAACAAGTGACAAGATTAAGAATCCCTCAAATGGAGTGTAGTGTTGGTGATGAAGGCATGCCGCTGTCTTGATCAAGATGTCAAGGCGTCATCGCTACAAGATTCCCTTGACTTATGGGGAACTGTTGGTACCAAGTGACCAAGTCCTGCGTTGATTAATGTCATGGAGATGTTCTATTGCCATCACATAAGGTGTCTTTTAAGCATGGTTGAACTTATTGGATTTAAGTGGGTAGTAGTGAGGAACTTAGCTAAAGACTATTTGTGAAAAAACACTGCACCAATAGTATCACTATCAGTAAACAATGATGCTTGATATCTACTAAACTTTAGATGGACTTTCTTGCTATGATTTTAGTGGACACTTTGAATGACTGGATTTTGGTATAGCATTCTAAGTTGTAATGAGAATCTCACTGCTAGTATTGATAGGGTATCGGGTTGCTGCTGAATTTTGATTCTTCAGTAGGGCATGGAGAAACATTGGAGCTCTGATGATTTATGCATGTCTTTTTATCTGAGGTTTGTTCAAACAAAGAAGCCACGCAAAAAACATTCCTCATATTCTGCTCAGCCATTGGCTTTGTAAAGATTGATGCTAAAATCATAATTCTTTAACAGCCTTGTAAGCTCTGCCCTAATCAATTTAATTCAAACAATTAAACTGGCTGATGGTCGAATCTTGCCTTAGATATTATGGTTTTGTGTGGAGAAAATCTACAGAAGTAGAAGACCTAGGAGAGTAGATAAGATGGAGAGTAGCTTGATAGCTAGAGGTAGATGGAGACTAAGAAAAACTATAGGCAAAACCATTAAGGAAAATTTAGATTTTAATGGTTTGTCTATAGACATGGTTTTACGTTAGGACAAGACTTGGTTGTTGTAATTAAACCAACTGTTTATTTCAATTGTGTTGGGTAGAAGAAAGAATAGAAAATTAAAGATGAACAGTTGACTATACATTTGATGATTAGATATTTTCCCTATCAATATTTTTTTTCCAAACTTTTTACCCGAACTTAGTTTTAAATGGGTCGCTCGAGTTTGACCTGACTTGACCAGACTACCTGAGGGTTGGATTGGGTTGTTGAGTCAATTCAAACCCATGTGATGATGGATATATGAATTCACTTGAGACATGATCCAATGTATGCATTCCAATAGTTTTTCTTTCATTAACTTAATGAATAATGTCGAATAAGGATGTTGAGTGAAAAAATTTAGGAACTTTTTATAGTTGATTTCTCAAGGCCTTGGATCTCATGGTTGCTAGAATTTATCGCAGCTATACATATATTCATTCTCACCATTTTTAGGAAAGTTTTGCCTATGTTTTATGCTATTTAATTTTTATCAATATATAAATTTGGGTTAAATATGTTTAGTCCCTGAAAAATTATAAATTTTGTGTTTTATCCTTGAATTTTTTTGTTAGGAAATAGTCCATGACAAATTTTTTTGATAGGATTTACTCCCTGCCGTTAGGGACTAAAAACATATTTAACCCAATAAATTTTTACACTATAAAGAATAATGCTAGAGATTAATGACTATATATGTAATTTATTTCTGCAAATTGGTGATAATAGGCATGACATGTATGAATCTTTTCATTTTTTACTTGGAGCTTCTGATTTTTAAACTATCATTGAAGCATTTGAGTGACTTGCTATTTTAGAAATAATACTCTCTGTCTCTCCTGGATAAAATCCATTTCATTACATTGTTATCTAAAATTCTTTACTACTGTTTTTTTAGTATTACTTTATATGCTCTTCGACTTGTTTGGTTTTTTCGTTCAATATTCAGTCGAGCTTATCACAAGGGTTGTTTATCAACAAGCATACTGGTGCTCAGTTGCAAATATATGCCAAAGGTAACTTCCTATTCTTCATCCTGTAATGATATAGCAAGTTTTATATGAATGGTTCCAAGTCTACTCCTTGAATAAATCTGTTAAGTGTTGAAGTATGGAAATATTTTGGGATAAATTGCTGCCTGCATCTTTGAACTTTGGTTGATGTGCTGATTAGACCTTAGGGGTTGCCAATGACCCCTGAACTTCACACTTTTTGTGAAAAATTCCTCTATTAAGAAAACCTTTAGTCATGGTATTATTGGAGGTTTGACAACTGAAAGGGCCTGCTGTCTCCATTTTAACTAAGGATCACATTTGCAATCTTCGCACTACTTGTTTTTGTTGCCATGTGCAAATCACATGACAATTACAGAAGATATTTAATGGTTTGCTTAATGGAGGGTGTCTTTTTGTGCAAAGTGAAGTTCACAGGGACCATCTGCACACCCTTCAATCCTTAAGGTCTAATTTCTACCTGCACCAACACAAGATGTGGGCAGCATTTTGTCTAACATCTTACATATGCGCCTCTCTGGACATATTTCCTTGGTTAACATTCATTTTGTTTTTGCATTTCTATCGTGGTTAGATAAATCGTGCCAGTATAAGTTTGTACATGGAATACCAAAGTTGAAAGGAAGGTTCCAGAAACAGTACAATGCTCTTTCTGTTGTCTCTGAGGATCAATCACGATACACTGATCTCGAAAAAGCTTCTTTAGTTCCTGAAGACGATGATACTATTTCTGAAGAAACCTCCGATGCTAGCAACTCATCTTTTTATTTATCGGGAAGTGATGGAAAGCCGGGTTTAATATCATTTTATAATCGTCCATATGGAAGAGACAGTGAGATCCTTTTACCAAATTCAGAGAAGAGACAAAACAGCATATTGTGGTTTGTGGGTCCTGCAGTCCTAGTTGCTTCTTTCATTTTTCCTTCACTCTATTTGCGTAAAGCACTTTCTATCATTTTCGAGGACTCTTTGTTAACAGGTAAATTTTCCTTAGAAGAAAGACTTTCTGTTTTGTTTGTTCATTGTATGTATTTGGTGATGTATTGCTTTATATGCAGTCTGAAATCCGAATGACATACTATTTTTGTGAGGAGTGTTTTCTTGCATTTAGATGCAGTGCATAGTAAGTTAGTAACTACTTGAATCAATGTGGGTAAGATGTGCCATCTGGTGGTGAAAAGACTGGGAAGAGAAGGGGAACCAATTGAATTTTGGGATTTTAATTAGGGATAATGCCAGGGGAAACATTTTGGATTTTCAGAACTTGGATATGAGGCTCATTGGTTGATTTTGAATTATTTGTTTTTTTTTTGGACAAAATTATTGACAACAGTCATTGGATGATTGGACAGAAATGGAGACCGAATTATACTGAAAGCATAATGGATGATAAATTTTGCATCTGAAATTGATAAAGTACAAAATTGAAACTGGTTTAGAAATTCAAAATTTTTTGTGAAGCAGCAGGGAAAACCCAGAGTTACTAGATAGTGTAATTCTTTTTGAATTACATGCTACGACAATGACAGCTGTGAGGTGGATCTATCCTCAAACACCAGTATCTTAAATTGGTTGCTTTAAATCTTTTTTTTTTAAAAAATTAATTTTCTTTCTTTCTCTTTTTCTTTTCTGGGCTTTTTTCTCTGAACTATCTTATTTCCTTGTCTCCAGATTTCCTCATATTATTCTTCACAGAAGCAATTTTCTATTGTGGTGTTGCGGTATATCTTTTTCTGCTGGACCAGTTACGGAGACCCACACAATTGGATACTACTGCAAACAGTAGAGATACCCTGCCCCCTCAATTGGGACAGCGAGTCTCTTCTGTCGCTACCCTGGTGCTTAGTCTTGTAATTCCTATGGTCACCATGGGTTTGGTCTGGCCATGGACTGGTCCTGCAGCATCCGCAACTCTTGCACCATACCTGGTTGGCATAGTTGTCCAATTTGCATTTGAGCAGTATGCGAAATATCAAAAGTCACCTTCATGGTCTGCCATTCCATTAATCTTTCAAGTAAGCACTATCCAATCCCATATTGATTAACTTTGTGTATTTTGTCTTCCTGGTTAAATGGGTGATTACGGGTGCATTTGTTTGTGATTCTAGCAGGAAAAAAGGTATTTTTAGTGTTGTTTGTTTGTGCCTCTAAAAGAAGGATAAAGCTGAACATAATTAGTTTTTCTGCATTTTTGGGAAGCAGCAGAAGAGAGATAATTTTGCTCCTCGAATTTCAAAACCACTAGCTCCCACACTAATACCATTTTATCCTTAAATTTTTTGAAAAATACCAATGTTATAGAAGGCAAATGTGATTTATCACATACTAATTGTAATTGTAATTTTGCAAGAAAAAGTAATTTAAGATTTGTCACATCCAAAAAATTAAACAACTTCTAATTCTAATAAAAAGTACTTCTACAATTACATCCAAGTGCAAAATAATTCTGTTTTTGCTTCTGCATATGCTTTTGAAGAATTACTTCTACAATCTCAACCAAAGAGTCCCTATAATAAAATGGGTTTATCCACCTACCCTTCTCTTTAATGGTTTTGCTTGCCTAGTTGATAGTCTAAATTAACAGTTTGGTTTTCCGGGTCTTCTAAGTTGTTGAATTTTCATTTAGGGCTTAGTTCTCTCTCTTCCATTGAAAATAATCAACTAAAAACATTTAACATAATGGTCATCTTTCTCAATCAACGAGTTTTATATGTACAACAAACTAATATATTGTTATTAGCAGGTGTATAGACTGCACCAACTAAATAGAGCAGCACAACTGGTGACAGCTTTATCATTTACAGTTAGAGGAGCTGAGATGACCTCACACAACATGGCTATAAACAGCTCTCTGGGTACCCTTTTGAATGTCCTACAATTCCTTGGTGTGATTTGCATTTGGTCCCTGTCAAGCTTCCTCATGAGATTTATACCTTCTGCCTCCACCACTGTGCAGTAAAAGTAAACAATCTCTTGCATTTATTTACAATTTCATCTTACAGATCAAGGCACCCTCCAGTTCATCTTCACGCAGAATCTGTAAATGTAATTTTCCTTTTTGGTATAAACTGTTAAATCTAATTGGACATTTATACACTAATCCTCTGACTGGTCTTAGAATAAAAGTGGTGGTTGCAAGCATTTGTAAATGGGGACTGACAATACAGAAGAAGCTAATGGAGGGAATATTTGTAGACTTGTAGGTCTACATCTGCATGTTGAGTGTTTTGTATGAAGTACTTGTGTTTTATGTAGGAAAAAGTTATTTGCACCGAAGTTTGGAAAAATGTGGCAATTTCAACATTAATTATACATGAATACAATAATGTACAGAAAAGTGTGAACCTGACCTTAGGCCCTATTTAGTGTATACATCTTTCATAACTAACAAAGTTGATGATAAATGACTGAGTTATTTAAATATTTGGTCCTTGAGTAATTTTTAGAAGGCAAAAGGAAAGTTAGTGTAAATGTTTTTAGGGGGTTGGTTCGTATTCCTCTACAAGTACAGATATAATGACTCTTGTAACTCTGGAACTTTCTTAACAGTGAAAATGATAGGATTAGGTAAATTAAAGTGTAAAATTATTAGATTATGATACTTTTTGAAGTATTTATAAAAGTATGAATTTATTTAGAAATTGAAAAAAAAATCTCTGAATTTTAAAATTTTATTTTAATATGAAATCAGAAATTTTTTCCTCGGAATCGTAATTAGTTTTTAGAATTTGGCAATTATTTTCTCAAATTGTAATTTTTTTTCTTCATATTTTTATAATTATTCCCAAAAGACCATGTCCTGCACTTTTACTCAAATTTTCACAGAAATGTGAATGAGCCTCAATAAACTATAACAAGGGGGTGGATAAATAATCCGCAACAAACCTATGGTTACTTGGCTATTATTCTAATTCTTTTTGAGCCAAAGTTTGTGCCTACGAGCCTCTACCAATACTGTGAAAAAGATGAACTCAGAGAAGTGTGGACAATACAATTGGAGAGAATTCTTCTATATTGAATTTCTCAGATTCTGAGATGGTGTATTCTGTGCAAGTGTTCTTCCATATATACTTAGGGGAAGTGGGAACTAATCTTTGATGTTCGATAATTTAATTTATTTATTTATTTTTACATATGTATACACTTTAAGTTTATTTTATTTTATTTAACTATTTATTTATTTACTTAATTAGTTTTTTTTTTGTCAAGTAAAATAATTGAACATTTAATAACCTAACAATTTATGTTCAATGACACAACACTCTAAGTGAGTAGGACTCACTCTTTTTTCATTTCCCTTATTTTTTTTCTTCTTTATTTCTCTTTTCACAAAAAATAAAGGATGGTCCACATGGACCATCCCCACCATAAGACTCCCCTCTCCTTACTAAAACAACCACCACGCACACACACAGATTCTCCTTTCTTTCTTCCCCTTAGTCTCCTCTCTTCTTCTTCATCATCTCTAGCCCATTCATCACCTTCGTCATTTTCTCATGATAAGTTTAGGACACCTCCATTACTCCATAATTTTTTTATTTTATTTTCTCTAAAAACTCCATTTTTGAGGCTTTTTGGAGCTCTTAGAGGTGGCCCAAGAGGGCTACACGAAGATACTCTTGCAAGTGATTTGTAAGTAGTTCAAATCTCTTAGTTGAGTTGCTACTGAGTTGATTATTTAATTTTTCAAGCTTATGAGTAAGTTATTTAGGAACCGTAAAATGTATTTTTGGGTGGGTTTTTTTTTTTGTGATTGGGGTCAAATTGATCCTAATCCATAAATTTGTTGTCTTGTTGATAGCGCTGGGAGACTCCGGTGAAGTTCTTGAAGTTTCGGTTGCCCTGTAGATCTATCCTTCCGCCTCCTTAAGGCTTGTGTTGTGAGTAATTAGTTGTAATTATAACTGTTTTACTATATTTGTATTTCTATATGTGAATTAAATTATTTTATTTAAAATGTTGAAAAAAAATGTAATATTGAGGCCTTAGAACATTTTTTTTTATGATAAATTAAAATGTTGGATTTTGGCGAAAAAGATCTTTGATAAACTTTACACATGGAAAATATTATTATTATTGTTAGTATTATATGTGCATGATATTTGGTTGATCAAGAATTATGTCAGTATGCTTACGACTGTAAAAGTCTAGTCATTAAAGACTTTCTACATGAAACGTGGGAGAAACGACCCATATTATAGGGATTCTAATCTATAGTGATAGACCAAAGAGATTGGTAGGCTTTTCCCAAAGTCTATACTTGGACAAGGTATTGAAGATGTTAAATAATCTTGATTTCAAGAGAGGGTTACTCCCAGTGAGACGTAGTATCTACCTCTCCAAAGCAATGTCACCCAAGACACCTGAAGAGAGGGAGAAAATGGCTAAGATACCCCATGCTTCAGTCATCGGTAGCTTAATGTATGCAATGTTGTGTAGCGAGCAGATTTTAGTCTAAAACAATACTGGAACATTAGGGAGCTGTGAAGAACATCCTTGAGTACTTGAGCAAGACTAAGGACTTGGTCTTGGTATATGGAGGAGGTGACCTAAGATTGGACAGTTTTAGAGACTTTGATTTACAATAAGATATAGATGATAGAAAATCTATATTGGGTTATATATTCACTCATAAGGTATTTTGGGAATTTTACTTTAGGTTCAGAAATGATTTCTGGTTATATCAAAAGGTTGATATTATTATCTCATTGTCAATTCGTGATAAACCTAGTTAGTCACACATAATAGAACACGTACAAGTCAAGAATGAATTAATTTTAATTAAGCCGATTAATTAGGAATTAAATATAGGATTGGACTTGCAATTTGATTGTAGGGTTGCTAGCACATCCCAAAGCCATACCTATGGTGGTGGTCTTTTCTAATATATGTAAAGTCCATATTTTAGAAAAGTGTGCCAAGGGCATTTTTTGTCTTTTTTAATGTTGGGTTAATATAAGACATACAATGGCTTATATTTTATATGTATATTTTTTACCAAACAAAATTTACATATTCATATTTAAAATAAGAATTATTTTTGAATTAATTCTTTTTTAAATAAATTGAAATCTGATTGGAATTTATTTATTAGATACATATCTACCAATTAGTTTAACCCAAACAAAAAATATACAACCTATTTATTTTTGTATAAATAGAGAGAGGAGGCTCATGGCCAAACTCAACACTAGAAAACAATTTGTGTCTACAATTCTCTCTAAGCAAAAGCCAGTGACACCACCACATACTCCCATACACATTTGAAGTGCTCGTCCATCAAAGGGAAACGAAGTATGAGACCAGGACTAAAAAGGATTTCTTTGGCAACGTGTTTATATGGACAAGCTAAAGGTTATGAAGTTGTGCAACTCTTGTTTGTGAGACAATCATCAAGGTCCATGAGACTTTGCTCCAAGATGTATATGTCTCATGTCCCTTTTATTAGATTGATGAGTGTTGAATTAATCTAAACAAAACAAGGTGATACCAACCTCGTGAAATGTAATTTCATGAGTTTTCCATCCTATAAGATATGTGTCCTTATGGTAAAAAAATTTGTTTATCGATTCCGTTGCGCTGATCAATAGTTTTTCAACAAATTCATGTCTAAAATTTTGACACAACGTCTTCAGAAACTAATGAATAGATTGGGCAGCACCAACCAAATTGCTTTTATGGAAAAGGCGGCTGATCAATGATAATGCGTTGGTGGCCCATGAATGTATGCACTTTCTAAAGAACAAAAGATCTGGAGCCCATGAATTAGTCCTCAAAGTAAATATGAGTAAAACCTATGACAGGGTTAAATGACAGTTTCTTTGGTTAGTATTGAAAAGAATGAGTTTGTGTCGTCGATGGATGACCTAGAAAAAGGAGTGTGTCTCCTTGGTTTCTTATTTAGATGTGGCTGAGGGCCAACCTCATCGCTATGCAGAGGCCTTAGATAGGGTGACCCTCTGTCTCATTTCCTCTTTCTTTTTTGTGTTGAGAAGTTGTCCATGATGTTAGCTCAGATACAGACAAATGAGGAAATACAAGGTGTCAAGATATGTTGGGGAAGCCCATCAATACCTATTCTTTTTCGAAGACTCTATTCTCTTCTGTGGAGCCACTAATCAACAGTGCAACAAGTTGGTTTGAGATCCTCCACATGTATAAGGAGAAAAAATAGTTAGATGGTTAATTTTAGTGAGTCATCGATCTTCTTTAGTAGAAACACCCCACCCCAAGTTAAGGACCACCTCGTTTCTACTTTCAATATCCATCATGTCGGCCCCTCAATTGTCAATAGATCAAAATGAGAAACTTTCAAGTCAATCAAAGACAAGGTGATCAAAAAACTCTTACACTAGAAACATAATTTTCTATCTGCTAGTGATTAAAGCTATTGGCCCTGCCATCCCGATCTAGTCTATGGGTTGTTTTTGCCTTCGTGATACATTACTTGAAAATGAAAGTCGAATATCATGGATCAGTTAGAAGACCATATGTTGGCACAAGGATGAAGCCGGTTTGGGGTTTAAGGACCTAAATTAAGGCATCCAACCTTGCTTTGCTTGGGAAACAAGTTTGACGTTTGGTTACTAAAGAGCATTCCCTATTCTACAAGGTCTTTAAAGGAAAATATTTCAGGCAGGGCTCTTTCATGAAGGCACAAGTCTGGCAAAATCCCTCTTAGGCTTAGCAAAGTGTACTGGAAGGAAGAAAGGTGCTTGAGAAATATACCAAATGAGATATTGGTAGAGGGGGCTGCGTCAATATCCATACAAATCCATGGTTGTACTAGTTGCATCCATTCACTATTCCTCTGGTTCTTGTAATGACCAAAGTCTCCAATTGATAGGGGAAAATGAAACTTGGGTAGCTTTGGTAAATGATCCAAGACAAAAAATACGGAGACAGTGGAACAAAAGAGACGAAGATGATATTGCAAACACGAATGACATGTTTCCGTATCCTATTTGATTATTTGAGGACAAGACATAAACAATACAAAAAAATTACATTGATGAGTATTATCAATTGAAAATAGGTTTTTACCCCTAATTTATATTATCAATCAAAAGTTATTTTACTCGTGATTTATATCAAAAATTCAAAATTTATTTTAATCATTTTATATAAAGTTAGAGAGTATGTCATGCCTAACAAGTAACAACATTACAAACATCCCAAAAAAAAATTTAGATAAAACTTCAGAGAATTCCATGTATTTTTAATTAATTAAAATTATGAAAAGATGCAAATAATTATTTCTTGAACTAGAAAAAAAAATTAAGGATGTGTTTGTTTCAACTTATTTCACTAAAAATTCACTTTTTTGGCTAAAAAAATCAATTTTCATGTACTTTGTTAAATTTTTAAAAATATCAAGAATCTCAAAATGAGTGTGTGTGTTCAACTTATTTTTCAATAGAAACTAAATAGAATAGCTTCTTGAAAAAAAAATCTATTTTAAGTTTTTTTAGCTATATCAAAAATTAGCTTTTAATCACTTTTTAAAAAGGTTGATACAAACGAACTTTAAAAATCACAAAAAAAAAAATCACATTTAATATGAAAAGTGAGAAGGGAAAAATGAAAATATGAAATATTTAAAAGAGTATTGTTGAAACAATTAATTTTAAAATTTGCGTCTTAAAGACGTGTCTTCGTTGTCTCTCCTTTTTGGAGGGATGGAAATTGCCTCAAAAATCATCTTGGAATTCAGACGATTTGGGGGGTTGTTTTATCTCAGCCCACTTCTTCAAACATGTTTATGTCTCCACTATCTCTGTATTTTTCGTCTTGAGACACTTATCAAATGCTACCTTAAGATTCCAATTTAATCACTTCAAAGTTTAGTGTTGAGGTGGATGAAGAGATCCTGCATACCCCTATTGTGACACGCTAAACTAAAAACATGATACCTCTAGTGAGTACTCTATCAAATCAAGCTATCTTATAGCTTTTAATTTCTACCATCTCCACTTGGCCACGAGCCGTTCTATTATTTCTCACAAGAAGCTCTCAAACTTCATCTAATCTCTTAAGGTCCCCCCAAGATAAAAACATTCCTATGGAAGCTAGCACACGAAGATATCCAAGTCAATCAGAAATTAAAAGAACGAATCCCCCAACATTTGTGATCACAACCCTCGATGCCAAAAATGCAAAAGTTGTCATCCATTGCATCATATCATGCCCTCATAGCAGCCTGGTATGGAATAGCTTAGGCTATCTTAACGTTTTTAGTGTCCCACCGAACATACCATTTTGGCGATGATGTGATTTGGTTAAAGCCTAGAGGGTCTTTTTGTTTCCCTAGCCTTCTTTCGAGAATATTGCATTTTACCATTTAGAAATTTTGGCTTATTAGGAATGAAAAGGATTTTTTAGGATAGATTAACCACATCTCAAGACATTGTTCCTCATAACCTCTTCTCTTGACGGCTCTCTTCTTAATTTAGTCTCTTATTCAAAGGTTAATGTTAAGTGCTTTAACCTCTCTTAGAAATCCCCTCCTTCTTTTGTTTTTTCCTATGGATTTTTCTCTTGTAATGATTTGATGTTATAATGAATATATCTATCTACTTTTTTTTAAATAAAAAAAAATAGTACATGGTACAGGCGACAAGTTAAATTGGTGTTCATTGGCACCAATAAATTAAATTGTCGGCACATAGAAGCCAATATTGACACATTCGACTATCACTTTAGGTAAATTAGGTCATTGAAAAGTTAATAATATCTTATGCCCATTTTCAGGGTTCTTCTTTACATAAAAGAAAAAGAGAAAAATATACCTTATTTTAACGGGTTTTCTTTTCGATGATTCAGAAACAATGCAGCTCAAAGAATCCTTCGAAGGGGAGCATGTCTAACAAAGAGGACCCCGTTAAAATAATACATCAAGAAACATCACTGTAATTATTCTGTAAACGTAAATAGGGAATGCTCCAACAACTAACACCCTTTTTGTGTGTGCGAGAGATTTGTGTGTTAGAGAAAAGAAAGTAAAAAAGAAAAGTTTAGGGTTTAAGGTTAAAGCCTGAAGAAAAGTTCAATGAAATGTTATTAATTAGACATTCATATTATGTTTAATTAAAGACAAGGATTTTTTAAAAAAGAAAATATTTAATTAATTAATGAGATCAGATTAGTACCAACAGACTGTTAATTAGTCGAATGGTAAATAATTATAATATACAAATTCGATTCCTAAAAAGTACCGTTATTACTAAAGGAAGCATAACCTTATATGCTTTATTATGCTCAGAATTGCAAATATCAATGTCTTCAATAATTTTTTTATAAAAATATTTAACTTAAGTTTAGTATTAGGGTTAAATAAATTTTTTGTTTTTAATAAATTACAAATTTTGTTTTTGTTCTTAATAAATTTTTCTTTAGGATTGCATCCTTCATAATTATTTTTTTGTCCCTCTCATCCATTTGTGACGTTAATTGTTGGCATAACAATTAAGTTGACCACATCATCATAAAGTTAACTATCACGTCAGTAATGATGAAAACCAAAAAAACAATTTATTAGGGACGAAATCTTACAAAACATTATTAAGGGAAAAGAGTAAAATTTGAAATTAATTAAGGTTCAAAAACTTATTTAACCCTTATATTATCTATTTAATTCAATTATATTGTATTTTTTAATATGTTTATATATTTATTTATTTTAGTAAATAAAAAATATCACTCTTGATATTTAACTAAATGACATTTCATCTCATTCTTATAAAAGAAATGAATGTTGCACCCGTTTAATCAAATGGCATTCCACCCATTTTCCTAAATAAGTTAAAAATATTTATTTTTAAATTTTTAAATAAATTAATTAATATAATATAAATTTTAAAATATTAATAATAATATATTATTTAAAAAATAATGTCAATTCTTCGAGTTTAAAATATATATTTTATAATATTAATACAATTATTTGAATTCAATAATGAAAATAAGCTGGAAAAATTATAAGAAATTTTGGTCCAATTTATATTAGGTATCACTTAAATATTTTATTGAAAATTTTAAATTTTTAATGACATCATAAAATTTTTCATATTTGAGTTCTTAAAATATTTATATATTATTTCTAAGAGCATCCTTATAGAAATCATAAAATAAATAAATTAAAAAGCCTCCAAAAATAAAATAGTGAATTGTATATTTATATAAGTCAATAATATTTATTTTTTAGCTTTTAAATAAAATTAATTAATATAATATAAATTTAAATTTAATAATATTTTATTTAACAAAATAATCTTAAATCTTAAAGTTCAAAATATATTTCTAATAATTTAAAGTTTAAATTTTTTGGTTGAATAATGGTGTTGAAAAAAGATTAACTTATTGATTGAATAAGTTTCTTTTCCAAAGGTAAAACATTGCATTAATTAATATGAACGAAAAACAAATACAAGAGGTCAAAATGACCTAAATAAAGAAAGCGAGTTATCCCAAACATGCTATCAAACACATATATATGAATTTGCTAAGAGGGGAGATATAAAGTAAATAAACTAAAAGACTAAAACAAAAATCATAGTCTAAATAAATCTAAGAAACCTAACAATAACCTACATGAGAAATAAAAAATAATAAATGACGCGTGCGCTATCTGATACCTTGCTAGAGGAGCACCCTAAAAAAACCATGCATTGAGGTGAGGGATGACACACGAGCGTGAGGAAGAGCGCACAAGGGCGTGAATCGTGCATTAGGACATAGGAGAAATCGGCTGACAATGGCACCAGGGGCTTTGACAGTGGTGCCTATTCATGCCCTAATAGAGTGCAATTTCTTTATTTAGCATTTATTAAAAAATTAAATTAACTCAAGTAAATATAAATAAGCTAAAATTTCTTATCATTATCTCTTAGCTTATTTTATCAGTAAATTTAAATAGTACATAAATAGAACATAAATAGTAATAATATTATTAATCTCATAAAATATATATTTTAAATTCAAAGAGCTGAGATTATTTCATTAAATAATATATTAATGTTATTTAAAATTTTATAATATTAAATGATTTTATTTAAAAATTTAAAAATAAATATTATTTTACTTATTTAGGAAAATAGGGTTGAGTGTCATTTGGTTAAACAAGTGCAACGTTCATTTCTTTTAGAAGAATGAGATGAAATGTCATTTAGTTAAGCATCAAAGAGTGATATTTTTACTTACCAAAATACATAAATATAAGTAAATAAAAAATATAATCTAATTGAAGTAAACATATAATATAAGGGTTAAATAAGTTTTTGGTCCTTAATAAATTTCCTATTTTACTTTTTGTCCTTAATAAAAAAAGATTTAGGACTTTGTTCCTTATAAATTATATTTTCGGTTTTCATTCTTGCATACTTAACTTAGTCATGTCAGTATGTCCACGTGGACGAGTTATGCTAATGTGGACATGCTGACGTCACCTAGTTAACTGACACGTTAATAGTTAACAACCCAAATTGATGGCATAGATGAAAACAAAAAAATGACAGACTCAGTCCTAGAGAAAAATTTATGAATGATAAAAAAATTATAATTTATTAAGGGTCAAAACCTTATTTAACCCTTAGTATTATAATCTTTCTAGAACCAACTTGATGTTTATATAACTTAATTTAAACTCAACTAAACAAAATGAAAGTTTTTATGCATTCGACCAACGTGTCACAAATTAATCTGGGTAGGATTAGACATTTAAGCGAAAACTCACAACCACATGCTTAAGGAAATTCTTCTGCTTGTACGAACTCCTACTTGGGACATTTAATTTACTATACTTAAATATATGTGACAAAACTCTCATTTTGATCTCTCTTAAATTTTGCGTCGGAAAAATGGATTCCTTTGTCAAAGAAACTCCTAAGGCGGTGGTTGATCATTTAAAATGTAGGATAGTTATTTGATCATTCATATTTCGAAAGGATTTTTAGGATAAATTGATCCCTAACTATTTACAAGATAATTTAAATTGTTTCCAGAAAAAACATAAATAAAATAAGTTCATCAAAATATTAAGGAGGAACCACCAATGATTAAAATTATTAAGGACTGCGTTAGAAGGTTTTTTTAGAGAGATCTATTTATTTGATGCAAAGTTTAAAAAAGACCAATTTAAAAATATTTCTTTTATATAAACACCTACCTTTATTAATAGAAAAATACTTATATATTCTAAGTTACACTTAACGCATGATGCAAAAATATTATGGATCATTATTTTGTTTAGTTTTTTAATAATATAAATATTCCAATCGATGATTTGTAATATTTTTGGAACTATGCATTTAAAGTGGTCTAGAAAGACCATACAAATATTTTACTAATAATAATATGTTCCTTTCCTAGTCATAATGGCCTATTGGACATAATAATTAGGCATGGCCCATAGCAATTTCATGCTATCCTCCTCTGTACAATATTTTCCTTGGGCCGAATCCTGCAGTTAATAATACGAAAAAAAAAAAAAAAAAAAAAGGAGTAAAAGCTGATGTATACAGGTGAGAGGGCGACATCATTCCTTGGGTACGGAATAGTATAAACGACCGAAAATATGAGTGATATATGAACTTGCAAGTATTTTGAAAAAAAATTGACAATACGATTTAATGATAAATACGCGATATGCTGACGAACTATTTTACATTTTGAGTGCATCAATTTTACTCTCTTTACTAAATGAATGAATACGATGCAATACTCAAATATAGTTATTTTTAACCCTCATTAGTCTTGATTAAGAATAAGTAATTTTTCTTCTTCGATAGTTTAATGGGGTTTATGCCCTAAAAATATCAAGCACATACAAAATTATTGTGATTATCAATATTCAGCTCATACAAGTTATGTCTCGTTAAATTCTTTAAAAAAAAAATTCAACAAGACAAATCCCACTAAATAAAAAAGAGTACATCAATTTTCATAGATTACGACATGAAGAAAAGAAAATAGCAACATGAAAACACCAATATCAAAACTCCAAACCAGCTAACAAGTTACGACCAAAGTGAAAAAAGCACCAACACAACCAATGCAGCACTTCAAGCCACCAAAATCTCCAAGAGACTTCCAATGGAGATTCTAGTGAGGGAAACAATGAGGGATGGCGATGATGATGAAGAGAGAATGAAGGATTTGAAGAGATTTGAGTGATTTGGAAGGTTTGGGTAGGATTTAGGTTTGGGGTTTTGAGTTTCTAGAGAGAAGGGAGAGAAAATAGAGGCTAGAAAGAGATAATCCTAGATAAAAATGAGCTTCTCACATATTTAAAAATGCAAAAGTCACAGAACAATCGATTGCAGGCTTAGTCGATTGTATCTCTCCTGGAACAAATGACGGTCATTGCTGACTATGTTGTTCCTGGCCTCTAAATCTGCCTTAGAAGGAGCATTGAACATTTGCCTTTTTTCTAGTTGGTGGAACTTTGTTGCCCTCGACTAAGCTAGCGTCAACCCACAATGCAACATCCACAATCTCTGCGTACGTCATATTGTTCACCTAAACTAGTAATCCAATCCAGTACTCTGTGGGTAGCCCCTTGACAAAGTGCCAAACCTTTTTATCTGACTTGGAATGAGACGGGAAGCAGCCTTAGACAAGTGAGTGAATCGCTCATTGTACTCTGTAACTGTCATGTCTAGCTTCTTCTTCAGGGGGAAGAAACTCGTCTATCATCTGATCAATTCTTCTTGAGGTAAGGAATCTATCCAATAGGGACGTAAAAAACTTCTCCCAAGTAGGCGGTGCTCCATCCTTTCTGTCCTCCTTAAACTCCGTGTCTTCCAAAATTAACAAGAATGTTGAATTGGTTCTTCTCATCTCAACCCCTGCTCCATACTAAATGGTTTAGAAAGAGAACCAATGATAAGCATAAACATATTGGCTGTTGTAACGCAATCCAACTTCTCTAAATCTCCCCAAACCCTATTCTAGTAAGAACCTAATCAATAAAAGACCAATGCACCAAATCATAAACCTTCTTCAAATCTAGCTTTAAAATCACCTCCTTTCTCCTTTCCTGTTTGAACCACTGTACTGTTTCACATGCTATTAGAGCATCATTCAAAATTCGCCTCTCATGCACAAAGGCAATTTGGATTCATTCACCCACCAGCCTGAGGAGAACCTTTCGCAATCTGTTGGCCAAAACCTTAAAGATCACCTTATAAATTGAGCCAACCATACATAGGATGTTAATCTTTTCTTTCCTTTTCCTCATCAAACTTAGGAACCAACGCTCCCATGTAATGTTTAGATGCCTAGATATAGAACCTGTCAAAAACAAGTCCTCAACACAGCGTAGAAAATCACCTTCAATAATGTCCCCACAAAGCCTTGATAAATCTTAGATCAAACCCATCCATCCACGCCAGGAGCCTTGCCCAAATGACACTCCCACACCGCTTTCTTAATCTCATCATGAGAAGGTTACGCTTCCAACCTAAAAGTCTTTTCCTTCGATAACCTTTCTATCAAACCCACAGGAAATTCTATGGGTTTATTTTTATTACTAGTCACATTTTTATTAAGTTTGTTGTATAAAAAAAAATCAATCAAAAGTGCTCTGTTTTGCTATATTTAAAGTTTCCCAAAAACAAGAAAAAGAAGCAATTTCATTTGTTAATAAGCATATAATGGCAATATAGAGTGATACTAAACAAGTATATTTCTTGAAATTAAATTTGTGTCATCATCTTATGATGAACTAAGTTATTTATCCCTTGTTATTTGACTTTTTACTTCATTTATTTTAAATTCTATCGTTAAATCATACAAAACAACTCTAGCTTAGTTGACTCAAGCACACAAACTGTATAGTCATGAGCCGCTTGTATTCAAACCATATGTATAAAAGTGTTGTCTAATGAACCACTCAAATCATGTTTTTTAACCACTTATATGCGGTTGACTTTTAGTTGACCGATTACATTCGGCTTGAGAATTGAAGGATCCGCTTTAAAAAAGCAGCATCTCTCGAGGCAAAGTGTTCCATTTACTTAAGTTAATTGGAGGGATTTAGATATTAAAACTTGTTCTGACAAGGAAAATAAAAAAAATTGTACAAAGTGAACCAAACTAGGAAGTGCAACCCCACCAGTAATGGTGTCTATTTCATGTGCTGGTACCTAAATTTTCTTGGAGTGGGAGCGCAAAATCAGTACCACTACAATCCTTCTCTCTCTCTCTCTCTCTCTCTCTCTCTCTCTCTCATTCATTCACTCTCTTTCTCTGACTCTGAATGCTGCAGGACCAGCCAGGAAGGAGGGAAGTTGTTTATAATAATTTAAGAAAGTGAAAGGCACTCATCAAAACCAAAAAACTTGGGTTTCTTGTTCCTTTGTTACTGCCTCAATTCTCTTCTGTTTGTTTTTTATGGACATGAAGTTTCTTCCATGTTCTGCATCCCCAAACAGAACAAGACAACAACAATGCATACAAGGAAACAATCATCATCTTGTTGCTGCTGCAGCCACACAAGAACAAACAAGTTCACAGGATCACCATCATTCTCATTCTCATTCTCATTCTCCTCTCAAGTTGGCAACTACTTTTTCCACTCCACAAAAACATGCTCTTCTTGTTGCTTTGCTTTTGCTTGTTACCTCAATTGGCATTTCCCCAACAATGTGTCACCAATTAAAGGCAAATAATAACCAGAACCAGACTCTAAGAGCAGGTGAAGAGCTGCTGAAGCTGAAGAGAATTAGAGCTCACTTGAGGAAGATCAATAAGCCTGCAGTGAAGACCATTCAGGCAATTTAATTTAATTTTTTCCTTATATGGTGTGAAGAAATTTTTATTTATTTATTTATTTTTGGTGATTTTGATGAAATGGGGTTTTGTTATTTTTACTTTTACTTTTGGATGCAGAGTCCAGATGGTGATTTGATTGATTGTGTTTTGTCTCACAAGCAACCAGCTTTTGACCATCCTGAGCTTAGAGGAATGAGACCATTGGTAATAATGTCATCAAACTCTCACCCCAAACAAAAAATTGTGACTTTCCTTTGAAAACTTTATTTTGTGTCCATAGAATTATTATTATTGTTGTTGTTGATGAGAGTTGAGACGTGTTAATTATGGAATTCTATTCCAATGAAGCCACTAGCTAGCTACCTACCTACCAAACTTTCTTAGTCTGAACTAACCCAAAGAAAAATGAAAATGTCTTTCCATTTAAAGTATTGAATTTAAAAGTTTATGGTTTATAGGATCCACCAGAGAGGCCTAAGGGATACAGTAACAATTATGGAGAAAAGATGAAAATGGAGAGTTTTCAGTTGTGGAGTGAATCAGGGGAAGCATGCCCTGAAGGGACTGTTCCAATCAGAAGAACAACAGAAGATGATGTTCTAAGGGCAAGTTCCATCAGAAGGTATGGGAGGAAACCAAGGCCTGTACGGAGAGACTCTTCTGGCAGCGGCCATGAGGTCAGCACTCACTACTCACTTGTGCTTTCAAATTTTTAGTTTCAAGAATTGAAATGAAGAAAGAATGAAAGAAGAAGAAATTCTTTCCAGAGCAACATTCTTTTTTCATGTAGTTGTTATTTCCATATTCTCATGCTGCATTTCATTTTGAAAGAAGAAAAAAAAAATAGTAAATGGTTGTTTGGTTTTTGGACTTTCTGTGTTCATTTTCGTTTTTTGTTTTTTATTTTCAGTCTTTTCTCTATTTTTTTTTAGAGATTTTGTGAATGAAATTTTGACAGCAAAAAATGATTATTTTCAATGTTTCCTTTGCAAAATATTAAAAAATAAGAAACATATTGAAAGTAAAAAAAAAAAAAAGTGAAACAAAATTTATTTTTATTTTTTTCTTTAAAAATCCCAAAAAACATTAAATAAATTGAAAACAGAAAATGAAAATAACAAACAGAGAGTAAAACGCAAACCAAATAGATAGAAGTATTCTATTTTGTGTTTCCAATTTTTCGTCAATAGACTTTCTTTCATTTTCTGCCTTTTTCTTTTCTTTACTTTACCTTGCCAGAGAGAAAAAAAGAACAATTACTACTTTTCCGTATACATTAACAGAAACAGCTCAACATGAGTACCAAAAATAACAGACAGTGAAGGGACACCACTATTAAAAAGGTTGCCTCCTATGCGCACCTTAAAGCAATGTCAAAATCATGACCAAAAGTGAGGAGGCTACTTGTTCTATCTATATTGGTTATTATTAGATAGCAGGCATTTCATAATTTTCTAGCAAAACTGCTAAAGAGAAAAGAAAAATGCACCAAACCATTCTAATTAATTCATGCACATGTTTTTATAATCATCGACAATTTTGGCATGCATCTTCTTAATCTTAATCTGAATGCAATGCAATGCAGCATGCAGTTGTTTTTGTGAATGGAGATCAGTACTACGGAGCAAAGGCAAATATAAATGTGTGGGCACCACGGGTCACTGATCAATATGAATTCAGCTTGTCGCAGATTTGGGTTATTGCTGGCAAATTTGGTTATGATCTTAATACTATAGAAGCTGGTTGGCAGGCATGTCCACAAACACTTGCCTGAATTAATTATCTCAGTTTGCAAATTTTTTAATATAAAATTATATGAATTTAATTTTGATGCATCTAATCATATATTGCCACTTCATTAAGGTATTTGACTCTTTTAATAACAACCTCAAAAATCATATATGTAATGTTATATAACTGATTGTCGGTAACATTTTACATTGACAATGTATCAAAATTTACCTCTATTCATATTAGTTCATTTGTTTTCAATTAATATAAAATTATGACAAATGTTTAAGAATTTAATAGTTGTGCAATTTTTCTTTCTTAATTCCTACACCATTCTTATGGCTAATGAGCACATGTTCTTTCAGGTAAGTCCACAACTATATGGTGACAACAATCCAAGGTTCTTCACTTATTGGACAGTAAGTATTTTGCATGCATGCCCCTTTTTTGCTTCCTAATTTTGTTTTTTTAACATCTAATTGGAATCTGTGTATCTCACAAAATTCCAATTCAATTTATCAGACAGATGCATATCAAGAAACTGGGTGCTACAACTTGCTCTGTTCAGGTTTTATCCAAACTAACAATAGGATAGCAATAGGGGCAGCAATCAACCCAAAATCCTCTTATAACCGGAGGCAATTTGATATTGGCTTAATGATTTGGAAGGTGAGCAACATTTTCTTACAGAATTTCTTGAGTAATAACTTCTTCACTTTAGGCATATAAATTACCTAATGACATGTGTAATGTTATAGTAATAAAAGTAGATAAACTTTTAATATAAATCACATAACACATGTCAAAGGATTGATTTTTTTAATTATTATTCGGTATTCAATTTTCAACAACAATTAAGGAGAAAAGAAGTAAATCAACTCTTTTTTTCTTTACTTAACTCACAAGGCTTAATGGTTAGAAAGGTGATTTTTAATGTGAACCCTTTTTTTAGCTTTTTAAAACTTAATTAAATATTTCAAGCTACTGTCTTCTGAAATAAAGTTAAGCAAGGACCATCACCATCCAATTAGGAACTTAACATGTTGTATCTATTCAAACAACAATTAGTTTACCTTTTTTTTTTCCACCCTTTTTATGGGTTTATCTATATGTTATTAACAGTTATTGTTATTAAAATAGAAGATTCTGTTGGTAACCTTAATGGGGTCGACTATCGATGTATTTTTTCCTTTCCCTTTATTAAAGCAATAGTTTCATGCTTTGCTTTTCTCATGGTCTTGCTGTGTGACTTGGCTTCCTCGAGAAAAGCTATACTCGACCAAGATGCTTCTTTTTCTCTTTTCTACTTTTATCGAAATTTTTGGTCTTGATTCTTATTATATGTTTGATTTTAATCCATATACATCTATTCGGAGGAATTATTCAGGTGAGAATAATCTTTTAAGGTGAGTAATATTTTAGCGTATGCATACCATTTTTGTATATATGAATTTCAAATTTAGTTGCACTTCAAATGTTAAGAGATGAAAATTGCTTAGAGAGTCTATTAGTCTACACGATGTTTAAAGGATTAGTCTTTGCATCAACGTTTGTGGAAATACCATGGTCAAAGACCCAAAAAATAATAATAATAATAATAAAGAACTATCACAGTTTTAGTCATTCTTGATTTGGTCCCAACAATAAAGTATGGTGGGTCCTATACATCTCTTTATTCATGAAGGATCAGTTCCTATATTTTTAAAGATTGGTCCTTACTATTTAATTTATTTTGATTTTGTCTCAAAAATATCAAAACCTAAATAATAGAAAACTTGAGGGCCCTATAGCCGAAAAAACATATGTTATAGGACCAAAATCAGAATTTCAATACAATGATAGAGACTAAAAGTATATATTTAAATTTAATATTTATATATTGTTATATTCTGAAAAAAAAATATTCTTATAAATCTTCCGAATACTTATAATAATTAAAGCATTAAATAAATAAGCTGATAGATTTAAAGCTTTAGAAACATAGAAAGTAGTATTCAATGTACTTTCTTCACATGATAATTAAGAGAATTATTAGAAAATTAGTTTAAGGAAATTAAGAATTTCTAACATCAATAATAGTAAAAGAGAAGTTTAAATTAAGACAATTAACCAAGAAGAAATTAAAAAGTGTGCTCTATTTAAGCATGGAGTTTAGGCACAAGTTATAATATAGTATAGTAGTAACTTCCATCCCACTTTGCTTTCATTGATAATTACTTGCTCCATTTTAAAATAACTATCAAATAAGCGTGGAGTGTGATGTGGTGGTAGCTCATATCGTCCTTTAATCATGTGATATGAGTTCGATCTTCACTCTTGGAAATAGAAAAACATTCCATGGCCAATAATCTATAATATTAAACAAGGTCGACAAATATTTTAAAGTTATTAGGAAATGGAAAACATACTTATTTGGTTACAATTCATGTGTAGGATCCAAAGCATGGACATTGGTGGCTAGAATTCGGGTCGGGCCTACTTGTGGGGTACTGGCCGGCGAACGTGTTCAGCCACCTGAGGAGCCACGCGAGCATGGTCCAATTCGGGGGGGAAATTGTGAATACTCGCTCGAGGGGCTACCACACGGGCACCCAAATGGGGAGTGGCCATTTTGCTGGAGAAGGTTTTAGGAGAGCAGCATATTTCAGGAACATGAAAGTGGTTGATTGGGACAACAACTTGCTCCCTCTCTCAAACATTCACCAATTGGCTGACCATTCCAATTGCTATGACATAAGGCAAGGGACCAACAATGTTTGGGGCACTTATTTTTACTATGGAGGCCCTGGAAGGAATGTGAGGTGCCCTTAGACGATGATGATGATAATTATGGCAACTAAGTAGTAGTAGTAGTAGCACTATATTGTTTGGTTTCTCTGTTATTCGCTCATGTCTTTTTTGTCTTACTTTTTCTTTTTCGGTTCTATTATTTTGTACATAGAGTTTTAGGCATTCAAATTAAGGTGTAGTGATTGCAGTTTAGAAGTGTGGATTTCAATTGTTGTGTAAGTGTGAAATTGAGATTTTTGTCCTTGCTAATAACGTAGAAGTGACATCGCATTCAACATTTATGTAATTAAAATCCACATTTATTTGAAATCTATGTTATTTGTATACAGGAAATGAGACAGTATTGTTTCATGGCTTTTTGTTGTCTCCACCAATATCTTCGTCAAGCTCCATCATATCAACAACTTGACATTTCTTCCCACCCTCAGCTTCCTTATTTTCCGGGCTCTTAAATTTGTGCTTCCAATTAGTTTGAGGTTTTCTTTTCCACTTTCGCACCAAATCTTCTTTGTGATATCTGATTCCTCCTCTTCTTCCTGTGCTCCTTAATTCAGTGACCTCATCCTCATGTTCCCCTTCAAGTGCCATGCTTTCTATGACCTCCACCTTTCCGGTCGCTTGTTGCAACTCTTCTAACTCAAATGCTGAAGAATACCATTAACATAAATTAATTTAAAATTTATTAATAAATGCAAAGAGACTATAATCAAAACTATACAAATGGTATGAGCATTATTAAAGAAAAAAAAATATGCATGAATCAAACTTATAATTAAGTAAAATTGTATAATTTTTTTTCTATTAAGGGATTATCAATAGGAACGTTATCTTTATGTTTTGAATGCTTATAAAATCTTATATATTATATATTAAATTATCACAAATAAACTTTAAATTAATAAATGACAAAATTAGAAAAAAAGATATTGAAATTGATAAAACTTAAATCAATGCTAAACTTAAAAATTGTTCACATGCATGCATCATAGGAGAGTGGGTTGATTTTTTTTTTTTTTAGAATCTTATAAAAAAAATTATGATAATTTAGAGATTACACGAATTCTTAATTATAAGGAGTGATTTCTTTCTCTTTTACTACTTCTGGTTTTATCAGAAACAAGCCTTATTTGCTTATAAAAAAAATTGATTATTTTCTGTTTTTACTTTTTTTTAGAAGTACAAACAAACAATACAAAAAACAAAAGAAGTGTTTTTTTTTTCTTTAAAAGAATATTTTTTCTCTATAAGCACAAACAAACACACCATACTTATAAACAATATCAGTGATTCGAGGTGTTGTGTTTCTTCCTATTTCTTTCCATATTGAAATTCAAAGAGATCTTAGAACATTGTGAATGCTGAAGTTGAATTTTGACCAATAGGCCTGGCAAGCATCTTGCCTTGCTTGGGTGCATCATGAATTTTCCATTCTTCCATGACAAATTCCAATGCAAAAATTGTGTGTTTAACGGTTGAAACTTCAATTCTATATGTGGGCACTGCACGTGGGGAGCAACAAACAAGTACTAAACAAATCTCATAGACTTATCTACTGCTACTGAACCTTCTATGCTACTATATTCTACTATTATTTTCAAATTGTAAAAGAAAATGAAAGGAATATTTTAAAGTGTCAGTGACAGCTACTATAAATGTTGCACCGGGAAGGAAAAAGAAAATGATTTAAAATTTCAAATTCATTGAATCCAAGACGAATTAATAGCAACTTTCGCTTTCAACCCAATCTTGTGCTTTCCAATGAACAAACACCAAGAGATATGTGATTATGATATTGGGAAACATTACAGTTTATAATAACTAAGAGTTTTGTCTTATCTTGGACTTGGCTTAACATTTAAGAATGTCTAGCTGCTTAAAGAAGCGTATACAAAAAGGAAGAGAAAACCACTTTCACGCTAGAAAAGTATGGCAAGAGTCAATATAAAAATTGCATCTTTTACTATTCTTAGATATGTCACACCAGACAAAAAAGGAAGTGTTATTTACCCCAAGAGCTGAAGAATTGACACTTCCACGTTTCATGTGTAGAACAAAAGGGACCCCTCCTGCCACTCCCTGATTAAATAAAGGACCAGTGCCTGTTCCAACAAGAACCTACTAGTAGTCTAGTATAGTGTAGTACATTCAAATTTTGTGGATTTTTGGTTGTGACAGTCCACTGCCACCATTCACAGTTATGTTTATGGATCTTATCACTCAATGACATTTCATCAACAACCGACAATTAGCTAAGTTGGTATAGTTTTCATTTCTCGTGCCATGTTGTTCCATGATAGTAACCATACATTAGTAAATAAAACTAATATAAATATAGCGATATGCATCTTATCTACTCCAGCAAAAGCTGGTTGGATGTTAAGATTGGGAGGAGTGAAAGAAAGTGAGTAATACTGGACAATATCATTAAATAATTTTCATTGTTGTTCCCAACATATGCAGGTTGGTAAGTTTATCAGATGAGAGTGTATGCTGCTTCAAGCAATAAACATACTATAATGTAATTTTGCTGCACTATTAATACAACAAGTTTTATACTTTCATCTAATCATATGCTACTATACATATTACTTTGTAATAATTGCAAGAGTCAAGCACTTTCGTCATTGTGGTAATACAATTAGATAAATGTATTAAATACTTACACTGATAGTATATTCACATTGAGGTTGTGTATTACACTATAACTCAAATCATGAAAAGTTCTCTCATTTTTTGACCACCAAACACACTTATCAAAACTAAATTCATAACGTAAATATGTAATATAATAATTAATGTGATACAACATATAAAACAAAACACAAGTTGAGTATGTATCCCAATGAAATCTTGGGGGGAGAAACCAACTAGACTTCCTTCACACAACTACAGAAGCCTAGTAGACTTTCCCCAACCAAACCCATCTCTGACAAAAGAAACAACTGGGAGGTTGACATCAAGAGAGGCATTGTTTTCTGAACAGCCACATGGACCGGAGAAGAAGAAAGCATGGAACACATGAAAGAAAAGTAGAACTTTGGAAGCATGTTGGACAAAAAATATTAAAGATTAAATGTTAGCATGGAATGCGGGACAAGAAGGACACGTGTAAATTAAAGATTAAGTGATGAGAGCTAAAGAATTGTAAGAATGCTGTAGCTGGTCCCAACTTCATGAGCAACTAGTTGTCAAATATTAATTTCGAAAGGGCATTCAAGTAAAGCGTAGTACAGGCGACTTAATGTAATGGTCACCGAGTTCTACAACAGCCTTGTCTATAAATTTAATGAGATCTTCAGGTGTGTAGATCTGAGAATATGTGTATGCTTTCAAAACATTGAGGTCCACTAAGTCGCCTATTGAAGCTCTCTCAAAATCAGAGGACAAATACGACTGATCATGTATCATAACATATGTTCTTCCTATATCCATGCACAATTTGGAAAACCTGGGATTTTCAAATATTTTGTTCATATCCATGATGCAATCGTGATTTCCTTCCAGAGCATGCATGTTTTTCATCTCTGATGCAACCTTGCATATAGATCCAAGATTCATCAATAAATGCTGAGCTATTGTTGAAGAACTTCCAGTGGTACTTCCATATCTTCCATTTACATAACAAAGCAAGACCAAGTTGGCCATGGCAAAGCATGATATGAAAGTAAAGAAGTCATAAAAGTTCATCCCTGTTTCAAAAGAGAAATCAGTTTAACTAGCCTAACCAGCGAAAGCACCCTCAATTTGATATAGTATGTCATACTAATACAGTTTCTGTGAAACTTTGTACTTGAGTTGTGTCTTTTATGGTTAGGTCGATTGACTGAGATTAAACTAGTGAAAAAAATAACAATACCAATAATAAGCATAAACAAGCATGACCCTTTATCCATAATTGATCATCACAAAATTCGTAAATAATGAATGAACCAATCTTGGATGACGACTGATTATCCCATTATCGAGTTATAGCTGTAGTTTATGACATCTACTTTAGTTTGACCCAACAGTTTATGAAAATTTCATGAAAAGCAATCAGCAAGCATTCGTACTGCACCTGTATTAGCTGCAAGATTGCGCTGGCAGAGACTTTCAAAATCGTCACATATATCCTTGATGTCTTCTATGTATTCCTTGGCCTCATTGTAGTCCCTTAAAAGTAATTTCCACTGTCATAGCATGAAAAATTATGAGATAAACTTATTTCAATTTTATATTTATCCTTGAATTTGTTCTTGATTGCATTGCTCAACTTACCACCCAAGAAAGGTTATAGGCATTGAACCAGTTGTGGTTTATAGATATTGTATCCTCCTGAAAGAAAAAGAAATACCATCAAATGATCACATCATCTCGAATATCCCAGTCAGAATCACCTGACGACAAATCAGGTATAGAGTAAACATCTAAATTTTCTCTGGAAGTCCGTGGTTTCAAAAGCTATATCAGCATCTATCCTAATTCCTAACTGTGTTGCTGTCATGCTTATACCATCTAGTGCAATCAATCAACTAGCCTTTATCTTTTTAAAGAGAAAAGTAATCACTGTGAGCCAAGTGATCCTAACAGTAAAGAGCAAACTCCTAGAAGCTACATCATTATTCATTACTAGTTCTAATGGGTTTTCAATTTCATTAATTTAACACAATCATTATTATAATTGGTGTGTCAGAAAATTCCTACTTTAAAGGGACTGTAGGATAACCATTCAAAAACAAGTGGAAAAATAACATAAATCCAAATAAAGAACCAGACCATACCAAATTATGAACCTGATGATACCATCCGCTGGGAACAAATATAATTTCGCCTGCTTCTTGCGTGCATTCTAACCAAATAGCCTGCATACATGTACAAATCCCCTGAAGGCTGAAGCAGAAGTTTATTGGAATGAATGAGATTTATGACAAATGGAAACTAAAAATTTACCTTTTTAAAACCAGGAAATTTCGAGTCAGATACTTCATCAAAAATATTGTATACGCAGCTTTTCACATTCCTGAATGAAAGTTGAAAGCAACTTAATTCAGACAACTACGTAAAAAGACAATACATCAAAGTATTCTGCAACAAAGTCATTAACTTGTATTTGGCAAAAGAAATGCATTCATGCCTGTCAAATACAAGATGACACTGGGAAGGATCTAAAAAAAGCCATCTCTTCTTTCCACAGACATTTGCGGACCAGCTATAGGACCTGAAAACATCAGCATGAAGAGGAGTCCAAGATCCTGCCAGAAGAATAAAAAAACTGGAGGTTAGAAGTGGGTTGTTCATCACTCAGTAAGGGAAGTACAGAATCATCAGACATTAATTGCTACTAGACGAATTTATTACAGCTACAATCAAACCTTTAACTCCCATGTAAACGAAACGATAGTCAGAGCAACATATTTCCTTATTTTGTTGGTATGTGTCCAAATTAGACTCCGTATGCATTCTGAAGTTGTCAAGATACAGGTTAAGCCAATCATCACAAAAGAACATAGGAGTGATATAAGCTAGATATTCTGGATACTCCTGCCAGAGCGAGCAATGAAGAAGCTTGTAAGCAAAATGCCATCTACAGAAAGACGAATATATCACGTAAAAGCTCCGACGTAACAAGAGGATTCTCTAGTCAATAAGACCTATCCTAGTAATTTATTAGCTTCCATTTGCTCTTGCCAATGGTCTGTGGGTCACAGCTTGATTACATGGGGAGCTCGCACTAGCACCAAATAGCTATATTAACAATTACAATTCGAGCAAAGAAATGGCAACGATAATATTCATCTGCACAAAGCCTTAATTAAAAACAAAATAGTGAATGGGAATGATAAATATTCGATTTTTGTAATCCACAATGCATAACACCCCTGCTTCAGTGCTTCCTATGTTCATCCATCAATTAGAATTCTATATTGATGATATGAGTGGTGAGTCGGTGACATCTTTGAAAAGAAGACAACATAAAACCTTAACTTTTATAGTGATATTGTATCCCCTAAGCGTGGAATTTTCATATGATCTTTTAGATAAAGTTCATCTCTAAATTTCTCAGGGTACACCAAACTGACCCCCTTCAACGATTACTTGCACTTAGGAAAGACAGGATAGGCACTATATTAATCAACAGAGAATAGATAAAAAGCTTAATGGCATGGCATACCTTTACAAAATGCCAATCCTTCAAATACGGTACAGAGTGACCATCACTTGCATGACTCTCGTTACTACACTGAACTGCAGAACCCTCATCAACTTTAAGGCAACGTCCTACAAAATCTGAGACCAGCATTTCCTCTCTTTTCTGATCAGTGAACTCCCTGGTGTCACAATCTGCAACCTTCCTTTGACAAATATAAATCATCTCAATAGGGGGGCGGCTTTCATCATTCTAACTTAAGGAATCCAAATCACATAACTTTGACTATAATTATCCATAATCTCTAATCGACCATATCTAACAAACCAAATTTCAAAAAGACGAAATAGAAAAGCATAACATTCCACAATCCAAACAACAACAACTGAGCCTTATGCTTGTCCACTGAGGTCTCGGCTACATGAATTAGATGACGCCATCATAAATCAAGTTAACATTCAAACTATTAAAATCTAAATTATTTTAGCTCTAACAATCCACAATCCAAATTACTAGAAAAAACGACCTACAACTAAATCAATTGCATTGTAATAATTTCAAATTACCCCAAGTTGTTCCATTTTGAAGCCCTAATGCAACGTCCTTAAATATTCATGGCGGTGGTGTAGTCTGTAGCCGACAAGAAGCAATACCTGAACTTTAGAAGCCCCAAAATGTGTAGAGAAAAATTGAAGGTTGGGATGGCCATGAGGGTTGACCCAATCAGTAGAAGCCCTCCAATTATGGTGATCCATGAGTCCAGTGAGAACCACAGGTTGATTCTTCTCCATGTATCTCTCCACAAACTCACTGTAACTCAAACCCTTCCCATTCACCTTCTCTACTTCACCCTTTTTGTTGATTCCCATTCCCCTCGGCTCCCTATCTATCAACCAATTCGCACAATCAATCTGCTTCTGCCTCAGAAGAACAAGAGAGAGTTGTTGATGCTTTTATGTTTATGGGAAATTCTTTATCTTTTGGTGTAACTTTTTTATTCGGATTCATCTAATAGTGTCGAGAAGAACTTGTGGGATGATTCTACGGGTGTTGCTTTCCCTCGAGGTGGTTAGGCATTGTGCACTTTTTGTTTCTTGGGTGCTTTAGCATACAGTTGCCGCAAAAAAAAAATTTATTGTTATTATTTTATGGAGAAATGCTCCCTTTTTAATTCTTGACATTGTAACCGTGAGTCGCTTTAATGCAGAAATTTATTTTAAATCATTTTGATTCTTAAAAGTATGGACTGTGAATCAAATCAATCCTTCATCTCATTTCCTCTTCACCCCTATTTGTTTCTCTCTTGTTATGGTTGTTGTAATGTGTTTTTGTTGATGTGTTTAAAGTCTAGAGGAGACCCACTATTTATCGAAGGTTTTCTTGGTGTTTGATGTGTGATGTGAGTGAAGTTGTTTGATGGGTTCTTGGGTTTTTGGTTTTCTTGGTGTGTTGTATTTGTTGAAGGTTCTACAATTTTTTTTGATATACTGAAGGGTTTATAAGGGTTTCCACCATTTTATTTATTGTTATCATTTTTCCTGTCACTATCACTATTATAATACTGCGTGGTCTCTTTCTTATCAAGAATGTCCCTATTGTGTGTGCCTTTTGTTGGTGGTGGTCCCAAACAACAAACTGTTATTTTTGGTTTCTTTCTCAAGATTCTCTCGTAGATATCATCAAGTTTTCTATATCATATTAGTGTTGATGGTGGTCCCAAACAGCAAAGTGTGTGTGTGTCCAATACACAACTAGCTAGCTACCTAGCTCCTCATGTAAATTAATGACAACAATAATGCATCTAATAATTAACTGTATTATTGTAAGATTAATTCTATGTACATCATTTATTCATAAGCCTATGTTTATATACACATATATATTGTTCATAAGTTTATCTTTTATTTTAAGTAAATTGAGCTTAAGTACTCTTGTATCCTTTAAAAAGAAGCAAAAAGTGTTACTCTTCTTATTTATCAAGTTTGTAAGTGTTCTATTTACTTGTGTATGTAAATGGTAGATTCACTTACCCTTGTTTTTCACCATGGGGGAAAGCTTATTACAAGTGATACCGGGCAATTAAAATATGAAGGTGGTAAGGTGGACTCTTGGCTGGGGGTTGACGAAGACACTCTAGATGTGTTTGCTCTTATTAACTATCAAAAGGAGTTGGGCTATCATAGAATTGAAAATTGTTTGTGGTTGGTCTCAGGAAAAAGGTTAAATACTGGTTTACGAGAGACGTGAGTTGATGCAGATTTGATAAACATCTTGAAATTTGCTCGTTCCCACTAGTAGGTAGTTCATTTCTATTATGTACACCCGGTTGTAGATGACCCAGAGATTATTTCTTTCTTGGGTGATGAGCCGGAAAAAGTGGATGATCACAAGACTTAACTGGAAACCAATGAAACACACACAACTCCTACTATGTCGGCCACCCCAATTGAAACACAACGTTTCGAAGGGGAAAAAAGCAAACAAAAAATGTCCAAAATCTATTTTGCCTGCTAAAAAAGAGTGTGCTCCTGATCTCATGGCCAAAAAATCAAACAAACCCACCCCCTAAATCTACCATCTCCACCAAAAAAAAGGCTTGCACGTGTCACCAGGCCCAAAAGGAAACAAACCCATCCCCGAAGGCTTTTATTGATGTTGAAAGTGAATTTTTTGACTCCTATGATAGTGGTGAGGACAACCCATATAGACTACCTTTTCCACCTGGTCAAGCATTTAACATAATCATTTTGAGTCGATACTGGATGCTTTGCAATGCTGGTAGTACCAAAGTGTTACACGAAGCATAAACCACTGAGATTGTAATGTGGCGGCTCCAAGGTGATACGTGGTTACTACCACATTATTCTAATGGGACACATGTCACAGGAACTTTTGCAAATTACAATCATGTCTGGTAAAAAACAAAAACTCCAAAACTAACCTCTCTTGTCTTTTTTCCCTTTCCATTTATGTCCCCATTTCCGATATAGCTAAGCTCCTTTACTATATTGAAGGTACCTACCACATTGTGAAGCTTGGACTAAGCTAGTACACCTACCATTACAACAAACTCACGAAGCAAAAGCTCTGATAATTAAAACCATGGCGGATCAAACCTCATCTGGCCCGTGCGTTTATATACCTCTATCTCTTGCTATTTATTTCCACTTTAATTTCTCGGTTTTGCAAGGTTTAAATATCAACCTTGGTTTTCAGTAATATATGATGGTACTAAGGTTTAGTTATGTATTTTTTTTTATTGTTTATTAACTCGATTCACAACAGAAATAGACTCCTGACTGAAAGAAAACAAAATCTAGCAGCCAAGGATTATGGTATTGCGTGTTGGAGATTATAAAAAAAGAAAAAGGAAAATTGAGAGCATAAAAGTATGTTCCCCGTTGCTTATTAGTTACGGACAAGAGTTACAGTTTTGATTTATTTGATTCAGGGACTTGAACCTGTAACCATAATTAAATTCATTGGAAGCATATATATGCGATTATGCTCATACATGCATCATGTAGTAAATACTAGGGATGAAGTGTATTGATTTGGTTCAAGATTGCGATTGAAGCCTTCAAGTGATGATAAAAGAACAATAGGGTTGACAATAATGTCTGTGTTAATTTGGTGCAGGAAAAGTGATAAGAAGGATTATTCCACAGCAATATTAGAACGCAAGAAGTCTCCTAACCGCCTTGTTGTTGATGAAGCAATCAACGATGATAATTCTGTTGTCACCATGCACCCTGTGACCATGGAAAAGCTCAATTTCTTCAGAGGGGACACCATTTTGATAAAGGTGCCTGCCTTGCAATTTTCTTTATGTTATGCCAGTGCAAGTAGCAGAAGAATTCAATGCTAAGAATAATTTTGATGGCATGCGTGCGCAGGGAAAGAAGCGGAGGGACACGGTTTGCATTGTTCTTGCCGATGAGCAGTGCGAGGAGCCAAAGATTAGGATGAACAAAGTTGTTAGGGCTAACCTTAGAGTTAGGCTTGGAGATGTTGTCTCTGTCCACCAATGCTCCGATGTGAAGTATGGGAAGCGAGTTCACATCCTTCCCGTTGATGATACTATCGAGGGCGTAACTGGAAACTTGTTTGATGCATATCTAAAGCGTAAGTATCATCATGTCCTGCATTCTTAATGTATGTGATGTGATGTGACTAAGAGCATGTTGTTTTGAACTTGATTGATGTTGTGTTTGTACAGCATACTTTCTAGAGTCCTACCGACCAGCGCGGAAAGGGGACTTGTTCCTTGTTAGAGGTGGGATGAGGAGTGTTGAGTTCAAGGTTATAGAGACTGATCCGGGCGAGTACTGCGTGGTGGCGCCGGATACCGAAATCTTCTGCGAGGGAGACCCGATCAAGCGTGAGGACGAAGAGAGATTAAACGAGGTTGGGTACGATGACGTTGGCGGCGTTAGGAAGCAGATGGCTCAAATTCGGGAGCTGGTTGAGCTTCCGCTTAGGCATCCGCAGCTCTTCAAATCGATCGGTGTTAAGCCCCCTAAAGGGATCTTGCTCTATGGCCCCCCTGGCTCTGGGAAGACACTGATTGCAAGGGCAGTTGCCAATGAGACGGGCGCCTTCTTCTTTCTGATCAACGGGCCAGAGATAATGTCCAAGCTGGCCGGCGAGAGCGAGAGCAATCTGAGGAAGGCGTTTGAGGAAGCTGAAAAGAATTCCCCTTCCATCATTTTCATTGATGAGTTGGATTCAATTGCTCCCAAGAGGGAAAAGACGCACGGCGAGGTGGAGAGGCGCATTGTGTCGCAGCTCTTGACTCTAATGGACGGCCTCAAGTCCCGATCGCACGTTATTGTTATTGGAGCGACGAATAGGCCTAACAGCGTTGATCCTGCTCTGAGAAGGTTTGGAAGGTTCGATAGGGAGATTGACATTGGCGTGCCCGACGAAGTTGGAAGGTTGGAGGTTCTTCGAATTCATACCAAGAACATGAAGCTGTCTGACAATGTGAGATATCTTAATATCACGCCGATTTCTCTGTGATGGCAATATATATGTTGCACTTGATGATTCTAATTTTTCGGCTGCTTTTCAGGTCGATCTTGAAAGAGTTGCTAGGGATACTCATGGTTATGTTGGAGCAGATCTTGCGGCTCTTTGCACAGAGGCCGCGCTGCAGTGCATCAGGGAGAAGATGGACGTGATTGACTTGGAGGATGAAACAATTGATGCTGAGGTCTTGAATTCTATGTCTGTTACTAACGAACACTTCCAAACTGCTCTGACTTCTTCAAACCCATCCGCCTTGCGCGAAACGGTGAGTTTGCCAATCTTTTATTTTTAGCCAGAAATACTCTAAGGTTGATCAATCCTTTCAGTAACTTGTTTGCAAGAACCATGACTTGAATTTTGCTGTTGGTAGGTTGTGGAGGTTCCAAATGTTTCCTGGGATGATATTGGAGGCCTAGAGAATGTCAAAAGGGAGCTTCAGGAGGTTCGAACTTGAAACTTGCTTTGGTATTCTACATCTTATTAAATTACTTGTTTGAGTGCATTCTAATTCAGCGAGGCATCGTTTGCTGCTCTGTAGACTGTTCAATACCCGGTGGAGCATCCTGACAAGTTTGAGAAATTTGGCATGTCACCTTCCAAAGGCGTTCTCTTTTATGGACCCCCTGGCTGCGGCAAAACCCTGCTCGCTAAAGCAATTGCGAATGAATGCCAAGCCAACTTCATAAGCGTTAAAGGGCCTGAGTTGCTGACAATGTGGTTCGGCGAGAGCGAGGCGAACGTCCGTGAGATATTCGATAAGGCCCGCCAATCAGCTCCATGCGTGCTCTTCTTCGACGAGCTCGACTCTATTGCAACCCAGGTGCTAAACTCAACAAGCTGAACGAACATCTATGGTTTAAGTAATGTGTCGATGTGTCATTACTAGGTTGGAGTTGTTAATTTTCTAATTCTTTGATATTATTGATCTTCAGCGAGGCAGCTCGGTGGGGGATGCTGGCGGCGCTGCTGATAGGGTGCTGAACCAGCTACTAACAGAAATGGATGGCATGACAGCTAAGAAAACGGTTTTCATCATTGGGGCAACAAACAGACCAGACATCATTGACCCTGCATTGTTGAGGCCGGGACGTCTCGACCAATTGATTTACATCCCTTTACCGGACGAGAATTCGCGCCTTCAAATTTTCAAGGCTTGCTTGAGGAGGTCGCCGGTCTCGAAGGATGTCAACCTAGGAGCTCTTGCCCGTTACGCTCACGGATTTAGCGGTGCAGACATTACCGAGATTTGTCAGAGAGCGTGCAAATATGCCATTAGAGAGGATATTGAGAAGGTATGAATTGGATTGGGATGCGTGTGTGTGTTGTGATGGCATTTCATGTATCATAACTAGCTCCTTGCATTCTTCGATATGTCGGTAAGTTTGTTTGTAATCCAAGTCTTAAATTTTGTGATGTCCAGGTAAGAAATCAATCTATGCTCCTCATAAGATGTATACTATTGATCATTTTTAGTAAAAAAGAAAGTAATGGAGAAAGACCAAGAATGATCAATGGTATACCTGTTATGTATAGCATGAATTGATTTCCTTTGTATTCTTCATAGACAAAAGAATTTCTCCTATTAATTTCTCCATAGACAAAAGAGTCACCCAACATTTCTTGTGTAGTAAAAAGTAGTTTCATATGGTCAAATTAACAAAATGTATTATTTGGTATAATGTTTATAGTATGACTTTTCTGTTTTTGATGACATCATATGTACTTGTTTGTTATGTATAATTTAGAGACTCATTTGCTGAATTGCTTGATGTACTTAATTATCCCCACTGGTATCAACAGGGTATTGAGAAGGAGAGAAGAAAAACAGAGAACCCTGAAGCCATGGAAGAAGATGAAACCGATGAGATGGCTGAGATAAAGCCGTCGCACTTCGAGGAGTCCATGAAGTTCGCGCGCCGGAGTGTCAGTGACGCCGACATCAGGAAATACCAGCTCTTTGCTCAGACCTTGCAGCAGTCTCGCGGATTTGGATCGGAGTTCCGGTTTGCCGATCAGAAAGAGAATACAGCAGCTGGAGGAGCCTCTGACCCTTTCACATCTGCCACAGCTGAGGGAGATGATGATCTATATAGTTAATGTTTCACTATTGATGCCATGACTATTGATGCCATGACTTTGCATCAGATAACATGTTTTGGTGTTTTTAGAGGGTCAAATTTTGGGTTTCATGTTGAACGAGAGCTAGACTAAACACATTGTCAAGACTCAAACCTATGTATGTATATTCATGGTGTGTGTAATATGACTATAATGATATTTATCTCAATAAATTGAAAAGAGGCATACTAAGTGGAAGGTATGGACTAAATTTGTTATACCAATATAGAATGTTGGATCCGAAATGTTTTCACTTTTCAAGCTATGGACTACTAATATTTTATATGATCAATATATTGAATGTAGAATGTTGGATGAGTAATAATGTTAATTACATCAGCCTCTTCTGACATTCATTAAAATTACATTATCTTTCCTCCTAGTTTTTAACTTGCCTCCTCGGCTTTCAAATTTTTCTTAGAATTCCTAACTTACCCTTATTGATAAACCTTAACCTCTGCCCATAATGAAGTAAATGTGAATCATGACAATGATGACATCTCACATGAAGACTTGGAAAGTTATGATAAAGATCAGAGTCAAACAATTGCTGATACCACTCCTTAATTTTGACCTTTCTATTTCCCTGTTATATGCCTTATTTCAGCGTTGTACATTTCCTTAATTTCAGTTTTGTTTCTTTCGTAATATTGCTAACTTACAGCAATGCCTTCATGTAGTAAGTCCTCTTTAAATAACAAGTTTTGGCTATTCTCTCACTGAGAAGGCCACCTTCGGTCAAAACTTCATGGTATCAAGAGCCTACCATAACTAACACCCCTTTCTCCAGGATGACAAACAATACTATTATATGGACTTACCTAGTCCTAACTTATAACTCTTACTACCTAGATACATGATGATACACGATATGACATGTCAAGATATCCGTTATCACAACTCGAGACAACCAATCTGAGTGCTTCTTATCTCGGGATCGATCGGTCTAGGAACAGTAACTGTTACACAATAATAAGGGCTATAAATAGTCACCCACACATTCATAACGATGTTTTTATACTTCAATAACATCATCAAGGCTCGAAACAGCCCATTTATGTCCCATTACGAGCTGTTACACACACACACAATACCTACAAACAGTTATCTACATGGACAAGCTATATAAAGCAAAAATACAACATACAAGAGGTACGTTTTGTTGATTTTAACTACTCACATATGATAAAAGCTTACTTGGGCGTCAAAGTGTCTTTGCAGGTTTTGGCCATAAAATCGATCATTTTCAGGATCTGAAGGATGCTATTGAGGAGTTAGTACAAGAAGGGAAGCTTGCAAAGTATGTTCGAAGATAACAACCTGTCAAGAAGGAGCAAGTCATAACTAGGACAGTGAATACTATCTCAGGAGGTTTTGCTGGTGGTGGTATTTCTCAGAATGCTAGGAAAAAGCATTTGAAGGATGTCATGAGGGTCTTGTCAGAGTACTATACTCTGAGAAAACCTTTGGGCATGACTGTTATTTTTTTTTTCTAGTGCAGATGAGGTTGGTGTGATGTCAGGGCATGATGATCCAATGGTCATCACTGCTATTGTTGCAAATGCTAATTTAAAAAGAGTATTTATAGATCAAGAAAGTTCGGTTGATATTCTGTACCGAGATGTATTTAATAGGTTGGGATTGAAAGAATCCAACTTGCTTCCATATGATGCAGATTTGGTAGGATTTTCAGGTGAGTGAGTGTGACCGGATGGTTATATCACTTTGTATGTGACGTTTGGGGATATTCCTTTATGTTGGACAACCAAGGTAGAGTTTCTAGTGGTAGATTATGCTTTGGCCTAAATTGCTATCATTGGAAGGCCTACTTTGAACAAAATAGGTGCTGTAATTTCAACGGCTTGTTTGGCAATGAAATTCCCATCAGAGTTGGGGGACATGTTGTGTGTTAAAGCTAATCAAGTAGCGTCTCATCGTGCATACAATGTTAGTCTCGATATTGTTGGGAAGAGAAAGATTCAGAGTGATGTGTCGGAATCCTTTAAGATTGATTTGGATGTACGAGATAGGCCGCCAGAGGAGAGATCGCAACTGGAAGGTGAGATTGAAGAAGTTCAGATAGGCTTGTGATGAGTAGGTGTGTTGTGGTTGTTGTCTCAGTGGTATGTGTGTTTTTCGAGTAAAATGGTGTTTATGGGGTTATCGGTGTAACACTGAGTTTAGTATGTGTAAAAATGAGATTTTGGTAAACATAGGAGTTGTTGATGTTGATTTTGGGCGTGTTTAAGTTATTTGGGAGAAAAATGGGTCTTTTTTGTTTTTGTAAATCTTGGTGAAACTGTAGAAATTTGGGCCATACAAGAGTATTTGTGAGTAAAATGGATTTTTTTGAGAAAATTGAATTTGTGGGACTTAGGGACCAATTCGGGTTACAAAGGGGGTTTTATAGTGTTAAATCGATTTGGTGAAATTGCTGGTGTTTTCAAGTTCATTGTTAAATTGAGTTAAATCGAGTTTATGCTAAGTTTTCCAAGTCTAGCGTTATGTTTTTACCTTGGTGATTAATGTTAAACTAGAAATTGGATTTTTACAATAAGGTCCTTACATACGCAGTGTGATATATATTAACATGGAATTCTGTAAGTATGGTTCAAATATATTTCGATTAATAATATTTATGATAAACTGTATGTTTATGATATGACGATGTCTATGTGCTGATGCGATGTTAATTATATTGTTATTGTGAATAATAATTATATGCTCTATAGTCTACATGTTATATATATGTGTGTGTGTGTTTTTATAGTATAAAGCATTATGAGTGTTCACGTTTTATAATTGTCCCATGTGCACCGTGGGTGTCTTTATTCACTAAGCGTTGACTCACCCCTTATCATGTTGATATTTCAAATAGTTCCAGTGATGAGGTTTTGTTCCTTTAGCTCCATAGATGCTAGCAGTCGCCAATCTTGGCAAGTCTCCACTTTGTAGTGGGGCAAGATAGAGGTTAGCCTTAGTGTTATCATTGTGAATTATCATGGAATGATCCAATTATGATACAAGTAGGGTCTTCGAACGTCACGCTTTATGGTTTTAGTAAATTGAGCTATCTTATTTTGACGATTGAGTAAGGATTTTATGAATAGTTAGTAATGTAAGTATGTATTTAAGTGGTTGTTGTATATAGCTTATTAATTGTTTTAATTAAATTTGTATATGCTTTCCAAAGCAGTGTTAGTCAAGGGGTTTCATAAGGATCAGTATCCCTTACATGCCAGTCACGACATTTAGGACATGACAAATTGAGGGTATTACATTTTTACTCTCCTTAATTTTGCCTAAATTCGTTTCTCGTAAATAGATCTAGAAACTCTTCCCGCATCTTGAACTGAGTTCGCACAAATGTTTCTCAAGATTATCCATTACCCATGTTACCCAGACTAAAGGAACAATCTTGTTCCTTAGTTATTTGACCTTGAGGTCGATGATTTCATCGATGGTAACTTGAAGGTCAAGTCATCTCTTAACTATATTGTACCGATTCAAGTACACGACTCAGATCTAATTGACAATTCCTCAAATGGGAGACATGGAAGACATCATGTAGGTTTTCTCCTCTTATTGGCTTAACTCTTTTGATGACTCTATGCCATGAGAATCATGTTCCTAATCCTCTAAATATGCTCAGTGGTCTATCCAACTAAATCAGGATCCAATAGACTCTTCTCACTAGAATCATACAAAGATAAAGGAGATTGGCACTTTCAATGGTAAAAGACTTCATACGGTGGCATAACTATGCAAGCATAATAGCTATTGTTTATTTGGGGGAGGAGGGTAAGCATGTTAGTTATTGTTGTAAGAAAATTCTATCAACGATAAGTGCTTTTCCCAACTTTCAAGTCGGCCAAGCACACACTCTCAATCTATCCTTCAAAGTATGAATCATCTTCTCAGATGGTCCATCTATTTGAGGGTGATAGGAAGTAATTCAAGACAACTTTGTCCCATAGGCTTTTTCAAAAATCCATCCAAAAGCTCAATGGAAATGTTGGTCTCTATCTGAAATAATGGTAGAGGGTACTCCATTTAACCTCACAATCATCTAAATGTTCAATTGGGCAAGCCTTTCCACTAGGTTGTTTCCCCTAATAGGTGAAAAGGGGGCAGACTTTGTCAGTTTGTTGACAATCACCCATATGGCATGAACCCAGCTTGTGTTCAAGTTAACTCAAATATAAAATCCATGGAAATTCCTTCTCATTTCCACTTGGGAATAAAAGGTTGTAACAACAAACCAGATGATTTCTGGTGCTCAATTATAATAATTATAACAATATAAATAATAAAATAAAACATACATATTTCCATGAACATATACTATAAACCAAACAAGTTTATATATAATTTATCCCTTGAATTCTAAAAACACATTCTCAAGAATTTTAATTGCGAAACAAACAAGCTTTTTAGAATACTAGAGAATGACATATCTAGGTATTACATTCTAGGGAATCTTAGGAACATAATTTCAAAGCTTGGAATAAACTCCTCCTTACAAATATAGGCATATAGCCATAATACATGGGGAGAGTTTTAAGAGATAGGTATATCCTTGTGAGCACTGAATCTTTTATCAATTCAAAAGCTCATAATTATTTATTTAATAACGCACACTTCCATCATACTTGTTATGTATGCACTACAACTTTCATTTCAGTTATGCTTATTCTCCCAAATCTTGATATGCACTGCATCGCTAAAACCTAGAATGGGATTCCGAACAACTCTTCCTCCTTTGACTTTTGTCCACCTAACAATGAACAAAATTTCAACAAATGATCAAGATGATGGAGTGAATCCTCTCAATTAAGTTTTTTATTATGGGAGGTTACGTGTGATTTCTCACCATTAATTGAGAATGTGAGATTTATGCATGACATAAATAACAAAAAAATTAATGATGAGAAATCACATTTAAACTCATATAATTATTTTAAAGGATCTATTCGTGAATACGATATTGTTAAACTCTATACACTGAATGTGCATAAAAATATACTCGCTTCATCCTTAATGATGGTCGTTTAAGGTTTTGGCACGAGAACTAAAAAAATATTTAAATAATCTTAATTTTACAAAATTGTGAGTTTAAATTAATAAATTATTCTTTGTTGACTCATTTCTCTCCACTAACTAATCGTCTATCTATTAAAGGGTAAAATTGGTATAAAATAATTAATTCTATATTGGAATGCTAAAAAGTGACTATAGATATGAAAATAAATCCATTTTCCTAGAATGACTATCATTAAGGAATTAATAGAGTATATAGCAGTTCTGTTATTTGTACACCTCCAAAAACAATCACCTAATAGAGAAACAAACATTACAAAATAAAGAAACAAACATTGTCAAACACATAAAACAAACAATATTAAATACACATGTTCATGGACACATAGAAATGTTCAGTGACAATGTTTATTTCTCTATTTTGTAGCAATATTAAACTCACTTGTGCATCGGTGCATAGAAATGTTTGATGACAATGCTTCTATCTCAATGTTGTAATGCTTATTTTTCTGTTTTTTAATGCTTATTTCTTTGTTGAGTGACTTTTTTTAAAGTGTACAAATACCGTTTTTTGAGTATATAGTTCTACACTTCATGAAGATAATTTGAAGCAGCAAGGGTACTTTAGAGCACGAGCCCACTTAGATATAGGAATCCTTACTCCTACAACTGGATGGATTATTTTCAATATTTGAATTTGTGACTTTGACTTGGTTACAAGACAATAACTTTACCATGATATCAAGATTTATTATAGCATAAAATAAAATAAAATAAAATTGCTGCTTAACGTGTTATATACCTGTATTTTGTGACCAAAACATGAAGGAAGGTGGCTGTGAAAGTTCTAGTTAACTCTGCTCCTGGACATTGTCTTATTCCTCCACCAAAAGGCTTGAAATTTTTTGACACAGTGTAGGAGTCGAGGTCCTTGAATGATTTATGTATAGAAAGTATGAAATTTTTTAGCTATATATTAAAGAAAAATGCGATTTGTACTCTTAAAAAATAGTCACCTAAACAAAAAGCAAACATTATAAAATAGAAAAACAAACATTGTCAAACACAGAAAATGAACAATATTAAACATACGTGTGCATGGGCACGCAGAAACATTATGTGACAATGTTTGTTTCATTGTTTTGTAGCAATTCTAAACTCACATGAGCACAGACACGCAAAAATGTTCAGTGCCAATTTTTGTTTTTCTGGTGTGTAATATTTGTTTTTCTATTTTATAATATTTGTTTCTATGTTAGGTGGCTGTTACGTAGTTGCTTTTAGGTTTACAAATAGCGGTGCTCTATATTAAAAGTGAATAAATACAAGATAAAAAACAAAAATTAAGAGAAAATTTCTTATGTACCTTCCAGCGTCGTGGATTAAAGGAAAGTGGATCATTGTATATTTCTGAGTTCATATGAAGCGCAGGAGTGACAGCCATAATGAGCCAACCAGTGGGAATAGTATATTCTGTAAATTAATTTCATAAAGTTTATAACATAACATCATGTACTACAAAATTTGAAATATTTAGAGAGGACGAGAGCATATATATGCCTACCTTTTACGTGGATATCTTTCACTACTGTTCTTAATAATCCAGGTAAAAAAAGTGAGAACCTTAGAGCCTCGTTGATTACCTGAAATTCACATCGTAACAAGTACTTCATTAATTTACATGATTAATGAAGGTTCCGTTGTTAATTGACCAAATAATAATGAATGTGATTTTTCAAATCATGACTTGTTGGGTAAATTTCATGGATTTGTATTCCTTCCATGTGAGTGAAGAGCTCGACTCATCTCTGTTCCGGAGAATTTCCTCGTGTTCGACCTATAATATATATGTGGATAAATCATAGGTATAGTCAGAGAGCAACAATGAAATTCCTATTATATGCTGCATTGTTTAATGTTAAACATGTCAATTTTGGGGTTACTTACATGGTAAATGCAAGAAATTCTTGGTTAGATATAAGTTCAATACGTATTTCTTGGGCACACACAATAAAAATGAGTCTAATGTGATAAGACCGAAAAATAATTAGTATGACACATAATAAGTAATAGGACTCACTTTTAGTGCTTTTATTGTGTGTATCTAAAAGTAATGTGTTGAACTTGTGCCAAACTAAAAATTTGCTTGAAAAAGCTACTCAACTAGAACCAAGAATACAATTTTCAAACTGTCACGTTATTATTGACTCTTAAATGATTAAGTAGGTCATATCGCTTTATTCATATCATCATCGCCAAAATTAATGTTAATTTAATTTGATTACATTATTTTGATAAATAAATAGGCTAAAATACATTATTAGTCCTCTAATTATATCGGTTAATTCAATTACATGTCTTACAATGGTTTCTTTTCTTCTTAAAAAAAACTGCCTGAGTTTCTATGTCAATAAATTTGTTTTTGCGCTACCTATATTTTCTTATAGATATAGACACTAACTAAAAAAATATAAAAACACAATTGTGTTCTTAGATTTCATTATATACAAACCCAAGAAATAAATAAATTAAAAAAAGGGACTTGACAGGCACGTTAAAAAAAATGAATTTGAGATTTTGGGGGCATTGAATGTTACAAGCAATGACCCTTTTTTTTGTTTTTTTATGGAAAAATATTTTTTCTCGTACTAGATATAGGGAAGTGTGTATATAACCACTTTGATGCGTCTAGCATTGATTCATGATCCTATTTATTTTTTGTTGAATCATTATTATCAGTAGTAATTTTGATTATACTCGTTATCATTACTTCAGTTGTTAATGATTATTTTAGAACGAAAAGAAGGACGTTTTTAAAAAAAATCAAACAAAAGCTAGAGTGTGCCAATAGATAATGTAGATATGACTCGAGAGGCCTATGAGCTTATACATGTTTGCATACTCACTCTTAGTTCTTCAATGACTGAAGGATGATCCGCCAAAAAATTGAAGATTAACGTCATGAAAAATGAAAGTGTCAACCAAGTAGCAATTAAGGTTCCTGCTGCAAGGTAGACAATCAAATCGTCACTCATAATCTTCTCATCACTTTGATCCTTGACGCCTTTGATTGCGTGGTCAATAAGATCATCTCTATATTTTTCTGGTGATTTGAGTCTTTCCTCCAAAATAGTCTTGAAATGTTTAATCGCTTTCTTTGCTTCCTGGATGAAACATCAATGACGTGAGAGACATTTCAATTTGAAAAAAAAAATTGTATAATAAAAGCAATTTGGCCAAAAGTTACATTTTGCTAAATAAAGTTGAGCTAAAACTACAGTTGTTTATTACTTTTTATTAATTGCACTTGAAAAGAAAAGCAACAATTAACAATACTTTAGAACACTCTCATTTTGGCAATTTGCAAAAAGTGTAGTCGTAATTTTAAAAGTGTAGCATTTATTAAAAGCAACATTTTTTCTAAAAATGTAGTCTTTCTTGCAATGTATATTGAAGTTAAATCTACACTTTTTGTGGGGTTGTTAAAGTGAGAATGACCTAAAGTATTATAAAATGTTACCTTTTATAATAAAAGTATTCCTTTTTACATTATAATACACAATTTTTAAGGATAGTAAATAAAAAAATGTGGCATTAAGTTGCGTGTGTTTTCATTGTTTTCACTATTTTCTATACAAACTTTAAAAACATAAAACACATAAATGATAAGTCACTCTCAAAATATAAAACCAAGGTTGAATCTAATTTCACACATACATTGAAGTAATGTGAAATTTTAACAAATCTCAAGAATAATACTTGCTAATCTCCCCGTTTGGTCTAACTAACATTCATTACCTCTAAAGTTTTGTGGTACGTGGTGCCAGGAAGATTCAAGGGAACTGCCATAAGCCCTTCTGGAAAATTAGCAGACAATCCTTCTGTTATTCTCTCCATCTCAGGTAATTTTTTAGCATCATACCCAAAATAATGCTTTCCGAAGAAGTTAAAGATCATCTGTCACATGGCATAAAAAGATGAGGTTGTGTTCAAACTTTTAAAACAGAGAATAATGATATTTAACATACTTATAATCTAGTGTGTCCATCCAATTCTTTACCCATTAACTATCATCATTATTTACACGAGTTTAGAATGTGAATGGATATGCTAAATACAAGAATGATAACTCAAAGAACAATCGCCATTCTCTTTCAAAATAATTGTCTCTTCGATTATTTTGGCACATCTTCAACTTAATGTCTCTTTATAATACAATTATAGTTAAGATGTGTTAAAATAATCAGCAGAATTATGTTTAGATATATTGAATGAAAGGCGTACCAAAATAATCAAATCATCAATTAATTTGAAATGAAAGCATGATATAACTCTCATTTTCTAGATAGCTAGAAATTTACTTTGGCAGAGGATCGTTTGACATCAACAGATGTCTGAGCTGACCAATTACGCAAATTCTCTCTACACATCTCTTCCATTTGTGGAAGTAGCTTTTCTCTAATGCATTCACCACCAACTTGACTTAGAATAGTGCTTCTAACATACTTGTGAAAGGAACCATCTTGAAATATCCCACTTTGAGATTCACCATCTGGCAGGAAAACCTGTTCTAAGGGACCTAACCACATTTGAACTAGTTTGCCATCTTGTTGAGCCAAGTAGTTGTTGAATTCTGCATCAGCTGATACCACAACTGGTTGACCAAATAGACTAGTTCGAAACATGGGACCATATCTGAAAAAAAAAAAAAAAAAGGAAATATTGTTGTGGAAATTTATATTTGTAAGGCGAAAACAACAACGATACCCAAATTAAATTGAAGAAGTGTGACAAATTTTAAGAATTAAAGTACGACTAATCAAAAGATAAATTAATGGTGAATGTTACTGTGTCTCCTAAAAATAAAGGTTGTGTATCAAATTCGTATACTTCTCCACCTTAATATTTTTTTCCCATTATTTCCATTCATGTAACCCGAAGAATGGGCAAGAGAATACATAGCTAAATGGGCCCATTGATTACAAAACTCAGCAAGCGTAGGCCAAGCCTCATTAAAAACCCCATAAAAAAATTCACTAGAACAAAACCTATGAAAAAAGAAAGTATTCTACCCACACTAATTAAGGGACAATAAACATCACAAAAACCCTAATATTCAGAACCTTAATTCATCAATACAACAAAAAATATCAATTACTACCGCTGCTAATCGAATTGGGCCTAAGTTTTATATTTAGTCCCGCTTAATTTTTATTTCTTTTAGTGATCCAAAATCTCTTATAATGTTAATCACGACTTAAACACATGAAATAACTTTTATGACCTAAACTGTTTAATCAATTTTCATTTTATGCCACCATTTCCTTAATACTCAATCTTTCCTTCTCTCTACCTCTCTCTTGTCAACAGACCTCCCTGCTCAAGCCATCACTGCAATTTGTCTTTGGTTGGGTGTTGTTGGGTATTAAGACGATCTGTTTGGTGTTAAGGATGATGAGATCAGAGATGGTGGGTGGTGGAGTGGAGGTGATGGTGGTTGATGGGTGGTGGAAGTGAGGGAGTGGTCGTTGGTGAGTGGTGGAGCAATGGTGGTGGCTGTTTGTGGGTGGTGGAATGGTGATAGTCCAATTATTTAAGTAGTGAATGTGATATTCAGCTGCATATGCTAATATGTGGGTATACGATTGGATGACCGTGTAAAACATTTTTACATTGTCTTTTAATTAAATCCTAAAACTAAACACAGAAAATTAAGAGTTTAATTTTTATCAAGTGACAATGTAATTTTTTTTTACATTATCGACCAATTAAATATTATCACATTAATATAAATGATTGACATTTTCTCTCACTCCATTAAAAATAATGTAAATTGAGAAATCATATAGAACAACAATGTAAAAAACCTACACTTTCATTGAATAAAAATTAAACTCTAAAATTAACTATAAAATGAAACTGATAAAACTAAAATATTATTGTAACTTTAGATTAAAATCAAAGAAAAAAGCCCAACGTTGTTGACCCAATATGTTATCTGATCAATCGTAGGTTTGAATTTAGTAAGTATATATTCTTTATGTTGATTTTTAAATATCATTTTTGACTTTTTATATATATATATATATATATATATATTAATTATAGTATAGTATTTATGTATTATACGAAATTATTTTTATATATGTATTTGTATGTTCATCCATAAAAGACTTTAATATATAAAATTAAGTGACAAATTTTTTGAAGTATATGAGAGTAATTTTAGATAAAATATATTAAAACTTAGTGTTTTTTTAATAAAAATAATTAAATATTTTTTGTTTTAGTTGTTAGAAAACTCCTAAAATTTGAATTTGTAAAAATAGTATGTAAGAAATTTATTTCAAATTTTTTTAATGATGTTTATTTTGTTACATTGATTACAATGAGGTGTGAAACTAAGATCTCATGCAAACTACCCAAATCCCTCTTTTGATCAATCCTAGTGGCTTAATGATGTTTATTTTAAATGTAAGAGAATATTGAAATATAAATTAAGAAATATTTAATGGGGGATCTAATGGAATAAGTTTAGTGAAATTAACATAAATAAGTTCACAATCTTTATATATTTTGAATGAACAAACTTTATAAAAATTCGTTCACATACACGTGAACACGCACTTATATATAGGGGTGTCAAACGGGTCGGGCTAAAATTATGCCTATTTTTAGGATCTAGCTCGTTTATAGTCGATCTGCGGGTCTAAACGGATCAACCCGCTAGTCCGTTTATTTTTTAAAAAAAATAAAATTTGAGTCTATTTTAACTATTTTTTATCGTCTATCTATTAAGTAATTAATTAGAAAGAAATAGTTTAAATGGTTGATTGCGATATTATATTATCTTTTTTGTTCCTTCAACTATCTCGCTTGAAAGATATCAAATGCTTTCAAATGCTATTTCAAATCGATTCATGAATTAATATAACTTTCATTAATTAAATGACGGCATATAACATTGATGTGAGTACTGTTATGTTATTGATCAAAAACACAATTGGAACTCTTCCTCGTAGACTAATCAATAATAAACAAGGTTTGAAAGTATATGTCAACTTGTAGGGCGTAGGCACTCATCGGAGAAATAGAATGCAAAATTTATCAATATCTATGTCATAGCATTTTAACTGTATAGCAATATAAATATAATTAAGTAGTTTAGCATAACAAATAGTTAAACATGCTCAATTATAAGTAAACTCTCAAACTCCAAAATAAAATTTAGAGTCCAAAATGAAACTTTTAAAAAATTGATTTTTTTATAAATAAAAAATATATATTTCACGGGTTCACGGGCTAGCCCGCGGGCCAGGCCTAAACGGGCTGTGCCATTTTTTTTTCAAATTTTCACGGGTCTATTTTTTGCATATAAATCCCGTCCATTTAACCAGGTAAACAGGCCGAGCTCATTTTGACAGCGCTACTTATATACGTTATAATGGATAAACTTTACATATATATATGCATATTACTTTAATGTATAGTTAAGTAACATTGCAGAATATGAAATCTGATTGTAGTGCACAAGCTTTATATAACTTTGTGCACAAACTTTATATGACTATGTGCACAAACATTACGTACTTGTGTACAACACTGTGATTTTACTCAAACATAAATAAGGTCACAATATTTATACATTTTTAGTGGACAAACTTTAGAACAATTGGTTCACATACATGTGTACGCACACTTTTATACATTATAATGCATAAACTTTACATATATGCATATTACTTAATGTATAGTTAAGTAATATTGTAGAATATGAAATCTGATTGTAGTGCACAAATTTTATATGACTCTGTGCAGAAACTTTATATGATTGTGTGCACAAACATTACATACTTGTGTACAACACTGTGATTTTACTCAAAGATAAATAAGTTCACAATATTTATACATTTTTAGCGGACATACTTTATAACAATTGGTTCACATACATGTGTACACACACTTTTATACATTCTAATGCATAAACTTTATATATATGCATATTACTTAATGTACAGTTAAGTAATATTGCAGAATATGAAATTTGATTGTAGTGCACAAACATTATATGACTGTGTTCACAAATATGACGTACTTGTGTCCAACACTGTGATTTTACTCAAACATAAATAAGTTCACAATATTTATACATTTTTAATGGACAAACTTTATAAATGTTAGTTCACATGCACAAAACTTCACAAACATGCACAAAACTTTACAGGTTTGCATAAAACTTAAGCTACAGTTAAGTATTTTGCAGAATCTGATATATGTGATTTGAGTACCCAATCTTTTATATGAGTACGAGAGTGAAGAGAGCGACGAGAGATGACAGTGACGAGAGTCAAGAGAGAACGAAGGATGAGAGTGGCGATAATGAAGAGAGAAAATGGAAGAAAATGGAAGCAAGAAGTTTTTGAGATACACATGTTTTTGACGCGCGAGTGGGTCAAAGTGGGAGTGAGAGCGGAGTGAGTGGTTATTTGAGGGGATCCATTGTATTCTTATATACGGGTGTATGTATGGTGTATGAGCTTAGGGTGTACGTGTAACAAAATTGTTGAAATAAATAACATGTCAACAATGGATAGGTAGGTTGATTCAACCTGACGAGTTAAAAATATTTTGATAGATAAGAAAAGACAACACAATGATAGAATCTATTTCTATCATCTTTATCTGTTACTTGAATCGTTTATTTTTAGTATTTAATTTTTTTAATTTATACTTAAGCAAATTCATAAAATAATATGTTTTTCATATGCAAATATTTTGTAAATAAAGAACACAAATATTGTCATTACATTTATATGATTAACATGACAATAATCACTCGTGCACAACACAAATAAATATACTAGTTTAGTTAATACAAATTATTAAATTAATGTATCTAAAAATAAAGAAATGACATTTAAAGGTGGATGGAGGGAGTGCGTCGTATACCTTTGGAGTCTCTTTGTGATGAAAGGGTGGAGGTCCAGTGAGTAACTAGGAATCAACAATTGAAGGGTCTCTCCAATGAATGGAAGACCCATGGAACCCGGAGGGAGAGATGATATATTACTATATTTTGATGATTTAAGCATAAAAATCCAGTGAAAAGCATAGATGACAATTACAGCCACCACAGCTAATCCTAGTATCCACATTCTCTCTTTGTGTTATATGAGACAATAGAGTACTAAGTTGTCTAATTCTCTCTGCCTCCAAAAGGATGTTGATGTGTTTTCTTAGCAGATTTGCATTCATTTATATAGAAGGGAAAACGATCAAGAGATGCTAGGGTCTAATGCCGATCCAGTTTTAGTAAATGGGAGAAGAGAAAAAGACATAAATATAACAAGTTTTACATAATTACATTTAGACACTTATTATGTATAAAGAAATATCATTTGTTATTGACCCAAAGTAATTTAAGTAACTTTATTTGGAGGAAAAAAAATCAAATAATATGAAAACTTCAAAGAAAAATTCAGTTAAGTTTTGGTATATAAAAAATTATTTATTGGTGAAAAATGTTTATAATTGGTCTTGATTCTTGAAAATGAAAAACAAAACGATAAATGAAACCAAAGAAGAACTAGCTTAATGCTTTTTTCTTTTAGAAAGAAAGGAACAACAAACAGGAGCCACATGTAACTATAAGAAGAATTGAAAGAAGAATAATCATACGATGCCAAAAGTTTGGTAAAGAAGAATCGAAAGAAGATACATTAATGGCTAGTGTGCACAACTTTGTGTGCTTGATGTGTAGATTACATAGAAATGTAAATTATGGAGTTCTACTTCTTTCAACATAGTATATCTACTTTATCTATTTATGTTATTTTTTTTACCTTTAATATTTTGGCTTTTTAACATTATTATATTTACCAATAAGGCAATAACGTGATATTAGAGGAATAGAAGAATGAAACGAGGATTGATTGTAACTTGTTATTTTGCCTATTTTCAGTTAAAGCAAGTAAAATAATGAATGAACTGAAGGGGAAAAAAAAGAAGTGGGTCAACTTATTTTAATTATTTTTTATTTTAATGTAGGGTAACTCAATACAATAAGGGGGGAAAACACTATATACCAATATATCCTTTATAAATTCTCAAATTGTGGTGGGGCAAGTACCCCTTAAACATATAGATCCGCCACTCCTACCAAACCTAGAAGAGGCGTGGCAGTTCATCATTTCTATGAAGTTAGCTATAGTACTATAAAACTGGTGAAAGCTGGCACGTACTAGGACAATGCTAATTACCATTTTCAATCGCGTTATTTAAATCGTTGCATTTGTCCTTGAATGGAATTTCTTATTAAGAAACTCAAAATCAACAATGCTATATAGCATAATTTTATTAGATTAAACTTATTTAATGTTTAATTAACCTCTTATTATTATTATTATTATTATTATTTTTATTNTGCTTACCTGGTATCCAAGGCTTAGCCTTGACTAATCCGGGTCGCACACATGGCTATGGTGGGTGAGTCTCCCAGCAGAGATAACTGCGTACACAAGGTCTCGAATTCGAGACCTTGCTTAAGTGATACCAAGCCGCTTACCAACCATCGTTGGTTTAACCTCTTATCATTACCACTACATTAGTCACATCCTTTGTTGTCTTGGTACTCGGCCGGTGTCCGATCTCACTCCATTTATAGGTTTAAAAAAATGTTAGTGCTACTTCCATTTTATAATAAATGCCACTTTTATATATATATATATATATATATATATATATATATGAAATGAATATATTTAGATGCTTTTTTTAAGTATATTTTTAAATTAATGTATTTGGATACAATTATATTAAAGACATTGATTTTAGAATATATAAAAAAAGTCAAAACACAATTATTATGAAACTAAGATTGCATAAAAAAATGAGTGTCAAACATTTTAGACCAAAGAAATTTTTTTTGCAGTGATAGATAAAAAAGAATTGGAGTAATATAATCCCAACAATTTTACCCTTTTGCCTGTAATTTGATGTCACTTTTCAGTTGGGTTCTCTTAAGATGAAGAAAATTTATCTTCAAAATTTTCTACGTTTTATGAAATGAAAAAAAAAATGCAAGAACAAGAAGTAGTTTTGGAGATTTTGGGTGAACATGGACATGAGGCCAAATAGCCTAAGGGGGATGTATAGTTGACGCGTGGCCACCATGTGACACATGGTGGCAAGGAGTTAAAGGGTGACGTGTCGAGCGCATAGGTTCTCGCGCGATTCAGGGTGCTTCGGGATATTAGAACACAACCGTTTTAAGTGTCTAATGGTAAATTAAATTAGATAAATATAAAAATGAGTCAACAAATATAAAAGGGAGCTCAAATGGTACCTTTAACATTTAATTAAGTTCAAACATAGAGACAATCGATTTCGGGCTGGCTGGAGCACGCGAAAAGTCTTAACTGTTACCCTGGTTCCTGTAACATCAGGATTTTCTGAGATGGCTCCGGATTGGGACAAAGATACTTGATAGGCTTAGGATGACATGGAAACTCATACCAAGACACCTCTCAAGGTTTTAGGCAGAAGTTTCTGATTAACTGGGTTATCGGTTGACAGATAAGGCCTACTATGGCCCACCAACAACTTACTAACAGCAGGAGACTCAGGAAAGGGTCTTTCCCCTTTCATGATGTACCCAGGTCACAAAGTTGACCCTCAACTGGCTTGACTAAGTCTTCCAAACATAAATAGATGAAACAAACATTCGTCCACATTAGCATATAAGCAAGTTCCCCATAAGGGCCATGTGTGGTGGCATGTGGTGCTCAAGTGAGTGCCAAGTGTCACGACGGTCATGCGTTAGTCTGGCACAAGATTCAAGGTGCGTCATCAAGAAACTAAAATGCAACCATTTTGTAGTACAAGGTTAGTATCGATCTAAAAAGAATAAATGTACATAAAAAATTGTAAGAGTGTATCCAACACTCGAACTTGGACTCGGAATACTTTAGACAGACAAAAAAAAGCTCAAGGAAACACACGAGAAAAACCCTACTTCTAAAGCTAAAACTCCTATTCATAATTCGAAAAAGGTTTTAAGATCGAATGTAGGTGACAAATATCTACAATTTCTCAAGGTATTTAACAAGTTCTAAGAACTCCACCTCCTGTGTGGATATTTGGCTCAAGGGTTTATTCGATAGGAAAGGTAGTTCACTGACGGAATGCTTAACTGATAAACTGACGTTAGACCGCAACTTGACTATTCTAGTTTCTACATCACAATATAAAGAAAATAAAAACAAATATATTAAAATAACTCACTGTGGCTGTATGGTTCAACTATTATATGATAAATAATAAATTCTAAAGTAGGAAGACAATAATTTAAGACAATGCTTAGAATAGCAAAAAAGTGGGGTGTTACACAAGCGGGTTAAGAAAATAAAAGATTGCTTCAGTACCAAAGGTTATTTTGATTGGATCTACCCCAATTAACTATAGTTAGTGGAGATGACACAAGTCGTCTATTGGAGAGTTGACTACCAAATTAAGATTTCTATTCTAAGTAACCAATTGGGGTTTTGAAAGGTGGTGTGTCACAATTAACAAATAAAGCAATGCATTAAAGATACTTGCGCATAGAAATCACCTTTGATCATGAGTTATTTTCATCGGTTTAAGAGATTATTTCACTTGGATGGTTAAGTTATCAATTAAATGATCTCCTAATCGACATGTAATTCTACCTAATCGTCTCACGATCGCAACCCTATGACCATATATTGATCCTAATCAATAATCACCTTAACCTAACCTTGATCGAGATCAATTTAATTCTTCTCTACTCAAGTATCTAATAAGAGTTCAATTGAATAATCCATCAATTTTCTCTTAATTATGAGAAATCCCAAATCATACACATGCCTATAATCCAAGAACACATGCAATCAAAAGAGATTCACTCATCCACAATATCACATCATTGATCACCAACATGAAATTGAAGCAAAGATGAAAAGAGAGAATAAAAAACCCAAAGTGAAATTTACCATTAAACATGGAAACCTCACAACTGCTGAGATCTTTGGTTCAATCCATGCACAAGTATGAGTTTACTCCTCCATTGATAGAGGTTACAAGCTTAGAAACTAGAAATTATGAATGAAAATTGAGAAAATCTAAAGAGCAGGTAGGGAGAATGAGGAGAAAATGAGAGGAGAAGGAGAGGGCTTCTAAAACTATGTCAAGCACTAAGTGTGTGAATGAATGAATTTTGCATCCTTGTGTACTTGCATACCACTTGAAGAAATTGGACTTTTCGATCTCATATATACTTTTCTCGAGCTTGAGAAAAATGTCAGGTCCATATTAGACTGTTGTAGTGGATCAATCGCTATAGAGGCTACTCCTCGCTGGGGTGGATGGACTTAGACCTAGAAGCTCCTGTAGGGCTCCTAAATCCTCTGTTGACTCCTTGCATAACTTGTAGGCCACAAAAAAACACAACACTACACAAAACATGGGTCAAGTGCATGAATTTCACTAGTTTTAGCCCATTTTTGTAATTCAATGCCCAAGGAGACTTTAGCACAAATGCTAGACAAAACCATGATATTAGAATGCAAAGGTATGTTAATTTTCAATAGTAGGATAAAAGATAGGTAAGGAAAAACCACCTATCAGTTTGGTAACCTATATTATCAGAATTATTTTATGATGATCATCAATTTATTTGTAGAATTCGGTTGTATAAATACCAATCTATAATGTATTTGGGAGAAGTAGAACAAAGCTTATGTATTTCAAAAGCTCTAGTCCCACATTGGTTAGATCACAAACCTTTTAAGTGTTAGTATACCTTTAGTAGTTGTTGTTTTGGTAAAAAGAGTTGAGAAGAGAGTTGGGCTCGCGCACATGAGTCCAAACCATTTCGGCCTTTCGAAGTGCAAACGATGGATTCTCCCCCCTGTGCGCACAATAAATAGTGTTCCGGTCTTTTTGCAAAAAAATGTTTTGATTTTTTTAGCTTACCTAAGAACCCACGATTTCGCATTTATTGAATTCTCCGTCCACCATGTGCTAACATAACGCATATAAGAACATTTACTTTCATTGTAATTAAAAACAAAAATTAAAATTAAAAACACTACTGAATTCGCCAACGCTATTGACGAATCCTTACTGAATTCGCGAACGCGCTTGGCGAATCTCAACCCGGCCTGCCACATCAGCAGAAACCGTGGTAGTCTTGTAATATGTTTTGAAATTGGGGTATTTTGGTAATTTCTCCCTGTAACATTGGCAAAAGAGTAAAAAATTCCACTTAATCCCTCCACATCAAGTATAGCCATTAATTGAGAATATGTGGTAGGGGTGAACATGGGTCGAGTAGGGTAAGACCTGCCCATGTCACAGATCTGACCCGCCTATCAGCGGGTGGGTCAGGTCAGATAACATTGACAGTTTTTTACAGGTACCTGCCAGACCCGTCACTCGCCTGGGTCGGGTTGGGTTAGGCAGGTCGGCGGGTGACCCGCCCTCCCTTTTTTTCAAAAAAAAATCTAATTTTTTTAAAAATTCAATTTCTTTTAAAAAAATTCATTTTTTAATAGAAAAAAGCTATTATTTTTTTAAAAAATAGACACCTATTTTTTAAAAAAATAGACACCTATTTTTTAAATTTAAAAAATTTATTTTTTAAATTAAAAAATCCATTTTTAAATTTAAAATAACCAGGTCGGCGAGTCAGGTCGGGTTGAGAAGTAGGGAGCGAGACTCGACCCATATAATATGGTGGATCCATTGGATTTGACCTGCCGACCCGACTCAACCCGACTCAAGCGGGTTGGGTTGGGTCAGATCGACGGGTTAAATCCCACCCATGTTTTATGCGGCATGCTAAGTGACTTATGTAGCACTGTTAGCCCACTACTCACCCCCACTAAACCAACCTAGGCCAAATGACATCATGTGAGCCTCTTTAAAATTCAATAACCCATAATTCAAATAATCACCATTTCTCTTTTTCTCTCTCACATGCATCCCATATATGCTCACCAACAGGCAAAGAAATTAATGTACATCGTTTTTCGAGAGGATCCTTTTGCAACAAACCAATAAGCATATCCGTTGCCAATTGAAGAAACGACGTGGTGAGCACAAAATGATTATGCCACCCACAAATTAGGTAACTTTCCTACCTTTCCATGTTGGTATCATCATAAATCCCACTCCAACACTTCATTTCTAGCTACTTCCCTTCCACCGCAAACCACATGGCCACCCAATTCCACATCAGCTTCTTCCTCCTCATCCTCCTCTACAGCACCACATTCATCAGCGCCGCAGATAAAGACCACGACGAATTCGTGCGCCCATTAGATCAGAGCCAGTTGGGCTTATCGGATCACAGACAAAAGCTGAGCCACTTCAAGGTCTACTGGCACGACATAACGAGCGGGCCCAGACCAACTTCCGTGGCTGTTGTTCCGCCGCTGTCGCCGAACTCATCGGCCGCCGCAGCCACAGGCTTCGGCTTAGTGAACATGATCGACAACCCCTTAACCTTGGGGCCCGAATTGAGCTCCAAGTTGGTCGGTAGGGCCCAGGGGTTCTACGCGTTCACGTCGCAGAGCGAGGTGGACCTTCTCATGGCGATGAACTTCGCAATCACGGAAGGGAAGTACAACGGAAGAACGGTCACCATATTGGGGAGGAACCCGGTTTTCACTAAGGAGAGGGAGATGCCTGTGATTGGTGGCAGTGGGCTATTTCAATTTGCTAGGGGGTATGCTCAGCTTAGGACTCACCGGTTTGATCCCGTTACTAAGGATGCTACTGTTGAGTACAATATCTATGTTTTCCATTATTGATGATTGATGGTGCAATACATACATATATATATACATATATATATATATATAGGTTAATTAATCAGGCTCATTGATTGTTCCTTATTTTCTTTCTTAATTTGTGGCCATATATGTAAAGCATGGGCTCACTTGTGAGATTGAACTATGCTTTTTTGATTCCCTTGAGAGAAGAAGATGTGGGGTTGGGTTTGTACTTTGTCCTCCTCAACCCTACTTGTCTTCTGTTAATGTTTGGTGTATATTTTGTCGTTGATACGAGGATAAGCATCTGTACTTCGATACTATTATATAACACAAATAATTGGGGTCCACTAGTTGCAATATACAGTTTGTTAATTCTCCAAAATTGTAATCCGTATCATACTAAAACGAAAAAAAAATACGTAATTCTAACGCGACTTGACTCACACAAGCGAGTTTTCACTCACTCCAGCCATCTTCTTCCTTGATTCTTCATGCAGTCCTCTTCTTCCTCCTCATCGTTCTTCGTTTTCTACAGAATCATCATCACACATCATTATCTGTTCTTCGTTTTGATGGATTCTGATGTTGATTACCTTATCTGAGCTCCAGATTTATCAATAGAGTCTGAAAATCAAATAGAGACAACGAACGAGTATGGTGATCAATCGATTCAAGGTCGAAATTCATCAATGGATTCTGCTGATCAAATCGATGTGACAAACAAGGTTTAATCTCATAAATCAAACTGCTGATCTAATTACGTTATATGTTTGTACATTTATATTTGTCATGTTCGTGCAATATGGTAGTAGAAGTTTGTGCAGCATGCATCTTTCCTTCTGTTTTCTTAAATACTAATTTGTATTAATTACGTGTTATGTTTGTGCATTTAGGTTTGAAATGTTTGTGCAATATGGTAATTAAAGTTTGTGCAATACCCATTCCTTTGGTTAGGTCTTTTAGTATTTATTGTTAATTGTGTTAGTATGTTTGTGCACTTATGTTGTATATGTTTGTGCACTAGTATGATAAATGTTTGTGCACTACTCTTTCCCCTGTTTTGGTCCTTTAGTATGTAGTGTTTAATCGTTTCATATGTTTGTGCACTACTCATCTCATTGGTTTGGTCTTTTAATATTCATTGTTAATTTTATTCATATGTTTGTGCCCTTAGATTGTATATGTTTGTGTAGTAGTATTGCAAATGTTTGTGTACTATCCATTCCTTTGGTTTGGTCTTTTAGCATTTCGTGTTACTTGTGTTTATATGTTTATGCACTTATGTTGTATATATTTGTGTAGTAGTGTTTCAAATATTTGTGAATTACTCATTCTGTTGTTTTGGTCCTTTAATATTTAGTGTTAAGCACGAATGGTTTCTTTTTTAATGTGCGTGTGTGCATGTGTTCGTGTAGCAGAGGTGGGCAAAAATGCTACATGTACACCCAATTCTATACACTCACACATACACCATTAATAATGCACAAACTTTATTCTTACGAGTGCACAAACATTACAAACTTATAGATGATATTCTCAATTATACTTAATTAAGTGCACAAACATTACAGGCATTAAAACACAAACTTTATATATATAAGTATATGGTGTATGTATGGTGTATTTTTTTGGTGTACGTGTAGCAGGACTCCAGAGTGGGCATGGTAGTGGAAGCTAAATACAACGAGTAAGGTTAGACGTATTAATTTGAGGATTGGCACTACTATGGCACATAATGGAGTGTACATAGAGCAGTACGGATTATATTAAGGAATTCACGTAATATTAATTTTTAAAAAAATTATGAATAATTAATTAAATTAATTTACAATCACATTTTATCAACCAATAAAAGAAAATTACTCCATCTATCTCACTCACCTCATGTTACACTCTTCCTCCCAATAACCACTCATTTACCACCTCCACATTTTTTTCTCACCTCAAACCTTTAAAAAGAAAAAAAAAAGGAAAAAAAAAAGCCACTTGATTGCTAGTAATTAATAATAATTTATCCGCCAGGACCGGACTTCACGCATTGCACCATATATAGCACCTGCCGTTGTTTCAGGGTTCTGAAATATTTCTGAATTTCACACCTTTACTTTTAAAGCGCTCCGCTCAATAAGTATATGGAAGTGCAAATTCGGTTTTAACTGCTCTTCTGATAAGATAATTTCTTAAAAGCTAAGGATATTAGTTAATCTTGTGGTTGTTGGATGAGAAGTAAGCCTTAGGTCATCAAATTTTACCCTTTCTTACCCTTAACACGATCGAATCATGGTAAAATGGCAGGTTGTGATTGTTGTTCTAATGCTTTCTTTGGTGTTAGGTGGCTATATATCGGTGGCTAAAGTCAGTATCATGTCTCAATTGAAAAAGTAGTTATTGTTGATCGCCGTAGACCAAAAGATTTTTAATTCTTTAAGTGAGACATAACTAAAGTTGAAAATGTAATTCAGCTAACAACCATTCGTAAATAAGGAATTTTCTAGCTCATTGTGTTGGCTAAGGTTGGATATTTCACGTTGAATGGATTGGAACTATTGGAAATAAAATAATATTATCAAGTGGAATGGAATGGAACTAATGTAATAAAAAAATTATGAAGTCGAATGAAATCGAATAGAATAAAGGCGGAAATATCATTTTGGTTCTTTAGTTTTTAATCTCATTTTGATACTTTCTTTTATTAAAAACTGTCTTATACATTTCAAATCCCTATTTGTGATTCTCTAACTATCTAACTGGATATGCTTTAAATATTAAGTCATAATATTTTCATCCCAACTCTAGTTGAGCTAAATTAAGTATCTTTTCAAAGTCAAGAAGACTCTAAGAGTCGTTTAAGAAGATTTGAAAGCCAAGCATGACTCTAAGTTGACATTAGTCAAGTTCATCACTTTAAAAACTCACAATTCATCCCTAAAGTTGACAAATGTCAAACAAATTAATCCTAACATCAAGTTACCGAAGACTAAAAAGGCTTACATGGCACATTAAGTGCCATGGTGGACCTCGCTCGTAAATGCTTGCATGGCAAGTGCTTTAGGAGGCATCAAATTAATTCATGAATAATCTAAAATCGAACAAATTATTCCCTTAGCCGATTAACCCCTTAAATCCATAATTTAAACCCTAAATTAAAATCCTAAATTACCTAATTAAATCTCTAATCCATTAATTAAAATCCTAAATGATTGAATTTAACCCCTAATCCACTAATTTAACCCCAATCCCTACCTAAACCCCAAATTGAACCCCTAATCCCTAATTAAACGATCACCATTTTCATCATTACCACCATCACCACCACTACTACCTTACCATTCACCATTTACAGACTTACCATCACTTACTACCATCAATTCTGCCTGCGGAAGGTTTGTACAACGCACAATAAGGAACCAAATAATAACATAATTAAGAAAGGTTTAACTTTAATGAAATGCAGGAGAGCCCAGTGGGCAGGGTTGGACCCCGTCAAAGAAGACAAAGAAAGGGCCATAATTAGAGAAGAGGCTACAAATGCGACCTTGTAACACCCCACTTTTTCTTATATTCATTATATGCCGCATAAAATAATTATATAATTTATTTGTTTATGTTTGAGAAGCTCAGTCAGACCATTAAGGGTCAACCTTATGACCTAGATACGATTTAATGAAGGCAAAACCTTTTCTTGAGCCTCTAATTGTATATTAAGCCCCGGTGGGCTCCGTCGAGCAACCGATGGCCCCATTAAATTTAAATTTGTGTCTGACTACTTAAGGAATGTCTTGGTATGAATTTATATGTCATTTTAAGCACATTGATTATCCTTGCCTCAAGTTAGAGCTGTCTTAGAAAAATTATACCGATACAAAAGCCCAAGTAATTGCTTTGGCATTACGCATAGTCTTTGAAACCCAAACCCGAATTTATTTCTATCTAAGGCCAGTGCAAAGCCAATGACAAGTATTAAACCTTTTATTAAAGAGAAATTATTCATTTTACCATTTTCAAGTCCATTTTAATTTTATAGAGTCAAAAACTTCACATTTTAGCGTCCCTGAGCACCCCAAATTGCGCGTTGAGCCTACGCTTGACACCCTGATGAGCCACCTCCTCATATGCACGATCACATGTGGAGGGACACGTGTTGCTATGCATGCACCCAGCCCACTGTGGCAAACGGCCATGCAACCACCAAGTTGCATAAAATAGCCATTGTTTTCAATAAAAAACAATTTAGAAAACAAAATTCATCAAAGGAATTCTCTAAGAGAAATCCACACAACAAGCTGAATAGCCCTTACTTCATTGTTAATGTGATGAAAGAGGTGAGGAAATTGTCCCGAATAGAACCAGGTTCCGAATTGCTAGCCAAGTGTAGCAACATCTTGAAAGACAACAAGGCAAAATGTTTGCAAAAATGTTATTTGTACATCTTAAAAATAGTCACTTACCAACCACCAAAACAGAGAAAAAACATTACAAAATAAAAAAACTAACATTACAAAATAAATAAAAACACATTGTTAATTATAAAAAATAAGCAATATTAAACACATGTGTGCATAACACGTAAAAAATTTTCGGTGACAATATTTGTTTCTTTGTCTTGTAGTAATATTAAACTCACATGTGCATGAACATACCAAAATGTTCTATGACAATATTTGTTTTTCTAATCTATATTATTTTTTTTACTATTTTATAATGTGTGTTTGATAGGTGACTATTAGGTAACCCAAATGTGTGTTTTTTAGGTGTAAAAATAGGGTAACCCAAATGTTTGTGGCTCTTGACGCTGAGTCAAAGCTTAAATTTTTGGATTATGAAATCAGCTTAGGAAAAAGTATTTAATATAGGTTAAGGAGCAAGTTGCAACCAAGCTATTATGATATATATTTGTTTAATACTTAGGAGTCATGAGACATATGTATGACTACTTGAGATATTTTACATTGTACAATTGCTGTCTCTATTTTGGATTGTATAATTATATTAAGATGTGTAATGTAGGCAAGCACTTAAATTTAATTGTTTTATTCTCCGTTTATTAAATGTTAGCAGTAATTATTATATAGTATAAGTTATGGCAACTGAGGTTTTCTTTGATTTCTTTCTTCTTGTATATTCTGTCTATATAGTATCTTTCTTGAATTAGTATTCTTTTTTGAATTGGTAATATGCTAATGAGTATTTAGTATTATCTGAATTCTGAAACAAGTACTCTTTTCCCCTCCTTTCACATCACAACATGATAGTAATTGGAATAGGGATGGTAATATTGACGATATAGAAGATGATATTGTATTTTTACTAGCAGTTGGGGCTATAGTGAGTGTTGATCACAGTTTGAAATATTTATTTATGCAAAGAACCATGCTGCACTAGTGAATTAATAGGACATGATTGGGTCAAGAAATACTAGATGCCCATCGTATTCGTTGTTATGAGATGTTTTGGATGGAGAAACATGTTTTCAATGACTTTCGTGATGAATTAGTTGAGCATGAGTTGAAGCAAACAAGAAACATAGGGGTAAAACAGTTGGTTGCCATATTTTTGAATATTCTTAGACACAGGATAGGTAATAGAATGGCCCAAGAGAGATTTCAGCACTACGGTGAAACTGTTAGTATATGGTTCCACAAAGTTTTAATGGCTTTTTTTTTTTTTTTAAATTATCAATGAAATTGATTAAGCCACAAGATCATTCTTTCAAAAAATTTCATACAAAAATTCAGTACGATGCAAGATATTGGCCTCATTTGATAGGAGCAATTGATGGAACTCATGTTCGTTGTGCAGTGTCTGCTACTGAGTATGCAAGGTTCATAGGTAGAAAGCGATATGCAACCGATAATGTCATGGTTGTGTGTGATTGGGATATGCGTTTCACGTTTGCATTGGCAGCATGAGAAAGTAGAGCACATGATGCTAGAAAATTTTAGTGCGTAAAGTAACAAAATTTTATTTAATATGTGACGCATACAATTTTTTTTTAATATATATATCGGGGACATATCACATGAGATGAATGGTTTATTATGAGAGTGAAAAGATCAAACATTACTATTAAACCTTATATAAATATTTAAGATTAAAACACAAAATCATATGACTTTTTTAAATGATCATGTGACTTTTAAACAACTTTTAATCTCAACAATTTATATATAATTATATGACCAAAATTTAATCATTTCTCTCTTACAGTAAATCATTTCTCTCGAGTTTTTTACTCTCTTGCCCCTGCTACAGGAACTAATTTACAAAATACTCCTGTTTTAAAACATATTTCATGACTACCCCCCTTTCAGCTGACGTGGCAGGATTCGCCAACGCGTTTGGCGAATTCAGGTTGAATTCGCCAACGCGTTAGGCGAATTTGAGAAAAAAAAAAAAATTAAAATTTGTTTAATTAAAATATAAGCAAATATGTATGTATGTGGTATGGGAGGACATGGTGGACGGGGAATTTCAACATTTGCGAAAATCGTGGGTTCTTGGGTAAGCTACAAAAATTCAAAAAATAATCTTGCAAAAAGGCCAAGACGCTCTTTATCGTGCGCGCGGGGGGGAATCCATCGGTTTGGCCTTCGAAGGGCCCAACCGGCTTGAACTCATGCGCGCGAGCCCAACTCCCTTCTCAACTCTTTTTACCAAAACAACAACTACTAAAGGTATATAAACACTTAAAAAGTTTGTGCTTTAACCAATGTGGGACTAAAATTTTTACAAAACATAACATTATGATCAAATCCCCATATCTTCAAAATCCCCAAGAACAAAAGCGGAAGTTTAATGCCAAATTAAACAAAATACACTTCATACTTTTCAATGAAATTTCCATGTTAGAATTATTGCACTTTCTCAATTATTGTTGGAACATCATATGAAGAAGAGAGGACTTTGGAGTTTACCATAAGTGCAAAATATTTTAGTCCCACATTGGTTAGAGCACAAACTTTTTAAGTGTTTATATACCTTTAGTAGTTGTTGTTTTGGTAAAAAGAGTTGAGAAGAGAGTTGGGCTCGCGCGCATGAGTTCAAAGCAGGTTGGGCCCTTCGAAGGCCAAACTAATGGATTCCCCCCCGCGCACACGATAAAGAGCGTCATGGTCTTTTTGCAATTTATTTTTTGAATGTTTAACTGCCATACCACATATTTGCTTATATTTTAATTAAACAAATTTTAAAATTTTTTTTTTATTTTTTCTCAAATTCGCCTAACGCGTTGGCGAATTCAACCTGAATTCGCCAAACGCGTTGGCGAATCCTGCCACGTCAGCTGAAAGGGGGGTAGTCATGAAATATGTTTTAAAACAGGAGTATTTTGAAAATTAGTTCCTGTAGCAGGGGCAAGAGAGTAAAAAACTCCATTTCTCTCATATGATATGTCCCTTCCCCACACACACACATATATATGGACATTAATTTTTATGATGGTATAGTTTAATATGTGACTAAGATAGGACACCAAATACATAAAATATGACATCAGAACCCCTTATAGAAGGATATAATCCATACTCTTTATTATAAAATTTATCAATTTAAATGAAATGCATTGACGTGTAATATGGTTTTACACTATTATTCAATTATTTATTGATAAATTAGTAAATATAGTTGACTATCACGCTCACTTCTTAAAACATCATCCAAACAAAATAAATTGATTGATCGACTACATAACATCTTTTATACTACCAATATATCAAAATTAAACTCAAAATTTATTCCATACCCTTTTGATAATTTATCATAGAAGAGCAATTATCCAAACAAAAAAAGGATATCTTAAATATAATTATGATTTTTCAGTTTCCTGAAGAAACCTGCGATTCGAGCACCGCCACTCTCTGTGTATCTGAGCACGTTCCGTTTCTGAAAACAGAGAAAGCCGCGACAATGTAACACAAGGCCATCGCAAGCAGGGTAGTTCCAATGCAATGCAAAGCATTCATCTTCCTCATTCCCCGCAAACCCAATCCCCTCATCCTCATTCCCCTCTCACTTCCATTCTCAACCACCACCCACCACCACAATCACCCCTTCGCAAATGAACAACTCTCACAACAACTACCCACCGCCACCGCCACCACCGTAACCACCCCCTTTAACCACCACCACCACCGCAACCTCGCCGCCCTCATCCACTCCCTCTGCGACTCCCACCGCTTCTCCGAGGCCCACCAGCGCTTCTCCCTCTTCCTCGCCTCCGGCTTCGTCCCCGACCACCGCACCTCCAACGTCCTCCTCGCCCGCCTCCTGCCCTCTAAAACCCCACGCAAAACGTGGGCTTTGGTTCTTTCCTTGATCAGCGCCAAGCCAGGGTTCGTTCCCTCCTTGGTCACCTATAACCGTTTGATGGATCAGTTTTGCCGGTTCGGCGAACCCCGCGTTGCCCACAGGCTGTTCTTTGACATGAAGGGCAGAGGGCATTGCCCCAATGTAGTTTCTTACACCACTTTGATAAATGGGTACTGTTTGGTTGGCGGAATTGGAGACGCCCGCAAGGTGTTTGATGAAATGCTTGAGAGCGGCATTGCAGCGAATTCGGTGACTTATAGTGTCTTGATTCGTGGTGTTCTTCAATTGAGGGATGTGGATTGCGCGAGGGAGCTGATGGGCGATTTGTGGGAGAGGATGAAGGTTGAAGGTGAGGCCGCGGTGAAGACCGCTGCCTTTGCGAATTTGGCTGATTCTTTGTGTAGGGAAGGGTTCTTCAACGAAGTGTTTAGGATCGCTGAGGAGTTGCCATTCGGGAGTAGTTTGTGCAAGGAGGTTGCTTATGGGCAGATGATGGATTCGCTATGCAAGGTTGGTAGGTATCATGGGGCTGCAAGGATTGTGTATGTAATGAGGAAGAGAGGGTTCGTTCCGAGCGTGGTGGCGTACAATTACATCATACATGGGCTTAGCAAGGAGGGTGATTGTATGAGGGCTTATCAATTGTTGGAGGAAGGAGCTGAATTTGGGTTCTTGCTGTCCGAGCACACTTACAAGTTTTTGGTGGAATCTCTTTGTCAAGTTTTGGATGTGGACAAGGCAAGGGAAGTTCTTAAACACATGCTAAGTAAGGAGGGTGTTGACAAGACTAGGATTTACAACATCTACTTGAGAGCACTTTGTCTTGTGAACAATCCGACAGAACTTTTGAATGTTCTTGTCCTTATGCTTGAGAGCCAGTGTCAGGCTGATGTGATTACCCTCAACACGGTTATCAATGGCTTTTGCAAGATGGGGAGGATTGATGAAGCTTTGAAGGTACTGCATGACATGTTGATGGGTAAATTTTCCTCGCCTGATGTTGTGACCTTCACTACGATGATTTCTGGTTTATTGGATGCAGCAAAAGTCGATGAAGCTCTCGATCTGTTCCATAGAGTAATGCCTGAAAATGGTTTAAGGCCAGGTGTTGTGACATATAATGCTCTTCTCCGAGGCCTATTCAAACTAAAAAGACCAAGTGATGCACTGAGGGTTTTTACTAGTATGGCGAGTGATGGCATTACTGCAGATAGTACCACTTATACATTGGTAGTGGAAGGTCTATGTGAATCTAACCAAATAGAAGAGGCAAAGAGTGTTTGGCACAATGTTATATGGCCTTCAGGGATTCATGACAATTTTGTTTATGCAGCACTTCTGAAAGGTTTCTGCCGCTCGGACAAATTCAATGAGGCTTGTCATTTTTTGTATGAATTGGTAGATTCTGGGGTGACTCCGAATATATTTAGTTATAACATTCTGATCAACTGTGCATGCAATCTAGGTTTGAAAAGAGAGGCCTACCAGATTGTTAAAGAGATGAAAAGGAGTGGACTGACACCTGATAGTGTGACATGGAGGATTCTTGACAAGTTACATGGCAAAGTGAAGAAGCACACTCACTTTGAAGATCCAACTTTGTCAACAGATAATGAGGGACAGGGCATGGACAATGAAGTAAGATAGGACAGAACCAAATCAGATTTGGATTGTAGTTTAAACAAGTGACATAAATTTGTTGTTTGGTTCAGAGGATCTACAGCATGAATAAGGCATTGAAGTTTTGAAGAATGTTAATGAGGAGTATTAAATGAGGAAGATCAACCTCTGGATTTTACCAAATAATCTTGAAGCCAGCCATGCCAACAATAGCAGATATGCATATTATGATTAAATGTGACATTTGGAACAGAATTGAAAAAGAGAATGTGAATTTGTAAAATAATTATGGAGCAACGGGAGGGATGTGGCACTATGCAGGAAGGAAAGCAAGCACATCAATTTTATGCAGAATCAACAGTACATGTTTCAAAAACTGGTTTACTAACAAAAGCCAATGGACAATCTCTAACAGTGAAGCCATGAGATAAAGTCTTCTACACCGAATTCAGTCCACCATTTGCCACAAGTAGCGACAATTGCTAAGATTTTATATACTGAAGAAAAGAGAAAGAATTAAGGGTATGCACAAGTTAGTATTTATATGAGATATTCATTTTGTTAACTAAATACGTCAACTTCTCTTAATCAAAGTGAAAGAAAAAAAATATATATATAAGCACCGAGGTTCGGTTCCCTCCATATCACTCCCCTGAAACCCAATTGAAGATTCTTGTGATTTTATTGTCCAATTTGGTCTGCTTCTACAGTCGCTTGATACGTATTGGATTGAGTCACTGAGGAGAGAGCACATTCACATGTTTTGTGGAGTGTTTGTCTATTGTTGTAACCTGTACCTAAGCATTCTCAACAATAAAGATGCTATAATCAATGTTTTTACGTCATTCTTTTGCTGGCTAAACTTTTCGATCGTGACCATTTGCAACTTTTCTTTAAATCCAAATTTTCCTTAGTGTTAATGATTCTATTTCTTCAATTATACATGGACAAATAAGAAACTCAACAAATAATGGACCTGTTAAGCTATTGCAGTGCTTGACACGTAAAAATTGAAATGGCTCCTTAATTTGCTTTTGTTGTTGCTGGCAAAATTGATCATAGTTTGCATGACACTTTTAATCCAGATCTGGGCACGTGCATTTAACACATTGCAAAGGTTTGCGCACTTGTCGTTTTTACTTCTTGCCGAGTTTAGCATTTTCCCAAATTATGGATATCTCTATTCTTTCAATGCTTCTTCATAAACTGTGACTTCAAGTTTGTTTGCTTGTGTAAAAGTGTAGATGCTCATATTCGTGATTCTGCTGAAGCTGTTTATATGATTCTAAGTTTAGTGCTGCCATTTTGCCATTACCTTTAGTCAACTGTCTCAATTTGTTCATCTCATCAGTTTCTTGCTTTAACTGTGAAGTGGTACAAAAGAGAGGAAAACAAGGAGGTCCTTTTTTCTTCTAATGATATTTGTACTCATTGATTATAAGACACTATGCATATTAATCACCCACCATTTGATGAGATCCTAATAAGGTGTAGACTCTATTGAGATTCGATTTAATGATAGATGACTAATGAGTCGACACAGTGTCCTATAATCCATGAGTCTAAATAACAATACTCATACTCTAATAATAACTGACAAATAAAACTTGAGAAACTAGGTCATACGGTTAAATCAAACTATGAAGGAAATGTTTGCCGGAGTGTCACTTTGCAGAAGAAAACATATACAGAAAAACAGTTTAGGTTACACACCAAAAAAGCTTATTCAAATACGCATGTAAGTTAGCATGTACCTTATAAGATTTATGCTATTTGTACATCCTTTGGGGTCGACCAACCATTAACTATACTTACGAAGGTTTGAACATATCATAGTCATTTTTTCTTGAAAAATATTCTTTAAACATATGAAAAAGTGTAGATACATTATCACCCCTCTCACAATATGTTATAGGATTCACCATGATGTGTTGTGAGAGGGGTGACAAAGTGTCTAGACTCTTTCATATGTTCAAATATTAAAAATGTTTTCTCTCTCTCTCTCCATGGTAGACTCACACCTTTGTAAGTGTGGATGTTAGTTGATTGTCCCAAAAGATTGCTCAAATATTATTTCTCTTGTAACGAGCATTTAAGTGATATTATTAGGGGTGGAAGTAGGTTGAGCTAAGCTATGCTTTGGTTAAAATAGGTCTGGCTTGTTTCGAAATTATTCTGCCTGAGCCAGTTACCCATTATACGCTTTTTTTAAAGCTCGACATGACCCTCAATAATATACTGATGGTAATAGTTTCAAAATATTAATAAAATATTTATAATTACTGTCAATTTTTTTGACGGTATATTTTGACACATATTAATATTACATTGTTATTACCGTCCACTATATTCGATAGTAAATTCAATAAAATATTAATATATTACCATCAGTTCTTCTCGATGGTAAATCGTCAAAAATTACGAATAAAATATCATTAAAGTCCCATTAGTTCATTTTGACGGTAAACAGAATAAAACATTAATATTATTTATGTCAGTTTTAGTTGAGATAACTGGTTTAGTACCAATTGTTCCTGGACCACCATTTGCGTCGGTTTACCTTGACGGTAATTGCCGTCAGATTGAGATAGCCGGTAGTAATAAGTTTTCATCGAGGCTTATACCATCGGTCACCTTTTCCGACGGTAAAATCGACGGAAAGTTAAAATTCTGACAGTAATTAAAAAAAATTTAACAGTAAAGCTGACGATAAAAAGTTTTCTCAAAATCTCACAATCTAATAAATGTGAATTCCACAATCCAATAAAAAAAAACTCTAAATTGACACCCTAAATATTAAAGAGTGGGTTCCATATTCTATTTCTATAACTCTTATTATTGTCTTTTTTAGGTGTCTAAAAATATGTTTAAATAGTTTTTTTTTTCGTTTTGTTGAAGGTTGGTGAAGCTAATGCTATGTGACATTTTCTATCTTAAATTGATAATCTATAAATAACATTTTTCAATTTGAAAAGCCCAAACATGTACAATGGGGTCAACTGGTTGAACAAGTCTTTTAACTAAGGTTTAAATCATCTCTTTCTTAATCTTTTATTTGTATGAATCTATATACATAAATCTTGAGTAAAATCACGAAAATCTAAAGTTAACTAAATTTCACTTAATCAAACTTAAGTTAGGTTGATCCATTATAAATGTGAAGCTCTCCCAATGCTATATACAAAATTTGCGACCAATAGGGAGTAGCAAAGTTGATTAAGTTTCGAGCTCTTTTCCCAAAAAGGCGAGAGTTTGAATCCCGCTGACTGATGTGAAGAGGTCTTGATCTTGATGTGAAGGCCTTGTTGGTGGTTGATCTATAATTAGATTTTTAATCCCTCATGAAGGCAGGCCCACATTGATGTTTGGGGTTAGTGTATCTCTAGTGTCCTATGTCATGGCGTATCCTGTGTTTATGTTGATGTTTTATGGGTAAAATCACAAAAGATTGGTATTTTGTCCCTTTGGGATTTTCGCGAAAGATTTTAATAAGGTTTGAACAGTACTTACCAAGCATTTGGTGGGTTTTGGTAGTCTGATATTGATGTAACTAGTGTTCATTGTTATTCTTTATGTTGTCTTGATTAATGAAGTTGAAACCATCAGAAAAAAAGTGACATAAAGACACACTAACATTAAACTTTTACAAGACACAAACATACACTGTGTGTATATATATGTATCAGTATTTATAATAATATTTTGATATTTTATTGATGTTAAATTACTAATTTTTAATATTTTCTAATCTCCTTTTTAAAATATATAGAACATTTTAGATAATTTTCTATGTCAATACTTACTAATTTTTTATGAGATCATATTATTATAAATTATTTAATATTTAAAATATTTTTTACTTGGACACGGTTCAAAAACTTCCATATAGCACTAGACACGCTTAGACATGGTCATGAAACATTTGTCGGACGAGTGTCTTAGTGTATCAATGTACGTGGTGTATCAGACAGTTGGACACTATGACATGACGGTTTTCCACGGTTTTACTCTAGATAAAATGAAGGATTAAATATGTTTTTAGTCTCTGAAAAATTATAAATTTTGTGTTTTACTTTTGAAAAAAATTTGTTAGAAAATAATCCCTGCCAAATATTTTTTGTAATATTTAGTCTTGCCGTTAAGTTGGGTCATTAATTGCTAACGTAGTGACAATTAACTTAACTACATGATAAGTTACATGCAATGCCACATGTCCATTTTGTGTGGATACACTGACATGTCAGCAATTAATGACCTAACTTGATGACAGAGACTAAATTTTACCAAAATAATTTATAAATGACTATTTTTTAACAAAAAATTTCGGAGGTAAAACACAAAATTTATAATTTTTTAAAAACTAAAATAGATTTAACCCTAAAATGAATGTAACAACTTCATCTATTTTTTTCCCAATTTTCTTTTGGATCCAAATTCTATCTGCCTGTGCCAAAGCGAGAGCCACTGGACCACGCTATATTCTCAACTCCCCAAAGTGGAAAATGTTGAGAGATTCGGTACATGAGCTCTGTAATAATTACATTGCTTCTTGGTTCTTGCTTTCAAGCAAGCCAACCCCAAAACCTGTGACATATCTTTATTTATAGGATATTTTTTGATAGAATATCTTATTCATATTTGGTCAGGCCAAGACTGGCAGGCATCAACAGTGGCCCATTAACATAATTTGAAAGGCCTAGCAAGAAGAGATAGTTCATGCAATGCATGATTCAACTCAACTTGACCATTGCAAGAATAATGCGCATATATGTGTAGCAAATAAAATGCTAAATACGGGACCAGTGGCCACTCTTGGAATTGTGTATAGTTTCAGATGGGAAATTGACATTTGACAATACAAGCTACAAAAGCAATGGCCAATCACTTTCAATTTTCAATATCAAGAGTGAATGCATCAAATCCTTACAAGGAAATTCACTTGAAAGTGATATATGATCCGTCAATTACATTGACATAGCCATATCATGTCATCCAAATTATGGGTACAAAAATGGTTCCCTCAAACACACGACAAATGTAGGTTTTGTTCCCTTTTGTGGTTTATGGAAGGCGTAGTCTGCAAAACTTATGGGCTATGGGTATGGCAAATGTGGTACTCCTTGGTGGCAATTTCAACTTTTCTATTAAAAAAAAATCTCACTTTGTAGATACAAGCGGTAATAAAAAAAAAAGGTAATGTTTTTCTTCAAAATAAAATTACCCCCCTATCCATAGGGCAAAAGCTTATTCACATAAAACTGCCATTGAAATAAAAGTGCACCCTATAAACGAGCACCCAAAAAAGGTGTATTTAAGGACAAGCCCATTTAGGCTCTTCAAATTTGATTAGAAGTATATTCCCCCGAACTAGTAGTATTCATTGCATATGCATTTTATCCTTTAGTTTTTTGTTTTTTTTTCTTTAAAGAAAACCTTATATCAAGCTTCATACATCTATTTCAACCAATTTTGCAATCAAACAATGACAAGTAGATATTTTTCTTGAGATTAGTGTATATTTTTATTCTTATTTTGCTCATTTTAAAAAATTATCCAAATGACTTATTTCGGATGAATGATTCAATCAAATATGGTACTAAATGAATTTGTCAGTGTGGTGGTGGTCATTTTGTATGGGACTGTGTGCCTTATAATTTGTGTGAAGGTTCATATGAATCGGGTAATTGTGAGTGTTAAGAATAGTAATATATATTTATATTAGATTTGATTTGATATACATTACGTTTGATTTGATTTGATTATAATATATTTTTGGCCGTTGTGTTTTGGCCGTTGAGTCCTCAGCCTATAAATAGGCTAACATTCTATTGTAAATTCAATCTCGGATATATAGAATCATGTTATCTTCTAACATGGTATCAGAGTCATGGCATCCTCCGTAAACAATAGTCATTCAGCTGCCATGGCATCTCCCTCTGCCATCTCTGCTGTGCAGTCCTCTTACCGCTGCGTCTCCCCACAGCCTCCTCCTCCCGGCGCCTCCGACGGCACCGACCTCCGCACGCTGCTCCGCACCACCAGAGCACCACGTCACCTCCTTAGTTGTCGATGCTCGTAAGGTGTTTGATAAAATGCCTGAGAGTATTAGCTGTGTAAAGATTCACAACCACACAACCAAGATTCGACGCCGTTGCCAGATCCGTGCTCTTCTCTAAGTTGCCTATTGCTGCCTCCGTGCAGTCTCCGTAAGTTGCTTATTGATGCCTCCGTGCAGTCTCCGATGTTGTTTGCTGCTGCCTCCGTGCAGTCTCCGATATTGCCTATTGCTGCCTCCGTTGCAGTCTCCGTAAGTTGCCTATTGCTGCCTTTGTGCAGTCTCCGATGTTGTCTGTCGCTGCCTCCGTGCAGTCTCAGAAGTTGCCTATCGCTGCCTCCGTGCAGTCTCCGATGTATTTCGTATAAGTCCTTGGCTCCGCTCTTGTTTTCTCTTAACAACCTTCACTTGTGACAAGCTAAAAGCTCGTGGAGCTTTAGCTTGAGGGAGGGTGTTAAGAATAATAATATATATTTATATTAGATTAGATTTGATATACATTATGTTTGATTTGATTTGATTATAATTTATTTTTGGCCGTTGTGTTTTGGCCGTTGAGTCCTCAGCCTATAAATAGGCTAACATTCTATTGTAAATTCAATCTCGGATATATAGAATCATGTTATCTTCTAACAATGAGGTTTACTGGTAATGACTCTTTATGTCATTTGAGGACCCTCTATATCAAGGGGATAATATTGAAACTCTAACCATATGTTTGAGGAAAAGGGTTCAAGAATTAAATAGCAAACTTCTAAGTGACACAATGGAAGCTATAGAGGAGTAAATTAACATCGCCACTTTAGAGGATGGTCACTCATATGAGAGCTTGAACAAAGAAGATAGTTTCAATGAAGATGAGGATCTCTCTCATGTAAGTAAGCTGACGGTCAATCCACTGACAGAGCAATCCATTAAAGAACCATCCATTCTAGAAGATCTATCTAAGGAGAACAAGGAAGAGAAGCCTATGTTAACACCAATGAGCTCTCCTCTAGAAATTCCAGTCTCTTGTGACCCACCGCTTGCGAAATTTGGTGATGAGGATACAGTTGTTTATGTGTGGATATCAGTAGAGGGCAATCATGCTGTGAGCAACCCCTTCAGAACCCTTAGTTGTCAAAGATGGCATGTAAGTGAGACAAGCTAATATTAGAAAATAGAAGCCAATATTGTGCGTCTCGTCTTGTGTTGTCCTGTCCGTGTCTTCTTTTTTTTTTTTTGCTTCATTTTTTGTAATTTCTGAATTTGCCTTGTACTGTGGCAAATTCAGAAACCTAACCCATACATTCGTAATTTTACATTGTGGCTCATGTTTCTGGATGCTTGTATTTCTGAAACCATATATATGTAAAATCCCTGCCACCATCATCACCACCACTCTCTAGTCCCGCTAACCCACCACCCTTCCACCACCTCCCACCAACATGAATTATGTTAAAGTTAACTCACTTTTAATCAAAGTAAGTTTAATGAATCAAGATAATGCAAATTAAAGTTTGTATATTCTAATCTGAACACACACTCAATAGGTAGAAATGCTACTCAATTGAAATTAATCTCAATTTCTTTTTTATACATAATTCTAATACTTTATATTTAGACATTTATAATAACAAAAATGCTACATGTACACCCAATTTTATACACTTATACATACACCATTAATAATGGACAAACTTTATTCTCATGAGTGCACAAACATTACAAACTTATAAATGATATTCTCAATTATACTTAATTAAGTGCACAAACATTACAGTCATTAAAACATAAATTTTATGTATATAAGTATATGGTGTATGTATGATGTATATTTTTTAGTGTACGTGTAGCAGGACTCTTATAATAAAATTGGTTAAACTAGAAAAACAAGTGAGTGTTTTTTTTTATATAATTTTTATGGGAGTGACTGGGTCGTGAATACAATTAATGAAACCCATTTTATTATGAACATGCTAAAGATAAGGGTTCAAGTTATGAATATAATTATTGTGCATTAATATTGTATAGCTTTTTTTATACTGTCATTTAATTAAATATTATCACATAATAAAAAACAATTGATTCTCTTACCAAATACTTGAATGCTTATACATATGAAATGATTTAATTAAACGACAATAACAAACTTTACACGCATAGCAATTAAACTCCAAAATTATAACCTTATTTAATTATTTAATAATAATAATAATAATTGATAAAAAGTTCTTACTTTAGTATCTAAATTCATATGAATGTACGCATATTCTTCTATATTTTAATGATTCTAATTCAATCACAAATCTAAAATAATAAGCGATTTATATTAGTAAAACACTTAGCTAAATCTTAAACGTTATAACATCGGTAAGTAACCAAAATCTAATGATGACATAAAGAATTGTAACACTAAAGTGATGTTAAACACTAAAACACCATTTCATATGCATCATGGAACACCCGGTCACATTAACCCAAACCTTCGATGCATGGGAGAGGATGTTTTGGTATTCGTCCGAAACATAAAATAAAATGCGAAGCAGTTAGCACGCGGGGTACAAAACAGGGCGTGCATCCACCCATTCAAATTTGCTTCCACCACTTGAGCTGCTACCGCACACTGAAGAAGAGCAAGAAATACAAACAAAGAAGCTACTTTGAAACCTCACCAAACTTCAAACTGTAACGCGTCTCAAAGAAAGAAAAGAAAGAAACCTCTTCTTTCCCCCCACTGCTCTGTTTCTCTCAACCAATAAAAAACAAAGCTCTGAGCTTCTTTCAGATACCTTTTCAAATCAACCGACATTTCCCCCACCTTGGTCTCCCTCAGAACCCATCAATGGACACCACCACCACCACCACCACCACAGCAGCACCCCTCTCTTCCTCCTCTTCCCCAAAGCCACCCAAGAGGAGCATCATCACCACCTTAATGGAAGCCGCGTCCTCCTCCTCGTTCAAGGAAGACACCTACTTCGTCTCCCACCTCAAACCCTCAGAGAAAAAAGCACTCCAAGACCTCAAAAAAAAGCTCAACGCTTCTCCAGAATCCACCGCCAACAGGGACCCATCTTCCTTCACCGTGTGGGGTGTCCCTTTGCTCGGCGGCGGCGAAGGCGCGGACGTGTTGCTCCTCAAGTTCCTAAGGGCCAGGGACTTCAGGGTCCCTGACGCCTACAACATGCTCCTCAAATCCTTAGCCTGGAGGAAGGAATTCGGGGCCGACAACGTTGTGAACGAGGAATTGGGGTTCGAGGAGCTCGAAGGCGTTGTGGCGTACATGCAAGGGTATGATAAAGAGGGGCACCCCGTGTGCTACAACGCGTATGGGGTTTTCAAGGAGAGGGAAATGTACGAGAGGGTGTTTGGGGATGAGGAGAAGCTCCAGAGGTTCTTGAGGTGGAGGGTGCAGGTGCTCGAGAGGGGCATTGGGCTCCTCCACTTCAAGCCAGGTGGGGTCAATTCCCTTGTTCAGGTCACTGATCTCAAGGACATGCCCAAGAGGGAGCTCAGGGAGGCTTCTAATCAGATACTCTCTCTGTTCCAAGACAACTATCCAGAGATGGTGGCTCGCAAGGTATTTTGAATTCTCATTAGCTAACCTCATGTGGTGTGATATCAACTAATTACCAACCATTGGATTTTCAGATTTTCATCAATGTGCCGTGGTACTTCAGCATCTTGTATTCAATGTTCAGCCCGTTTCTGACCCAAAGAACTAAGAGCAAGTTTGTGATCTCCAAGGAAGGAAATGCAGCAGAGACACTCTACAAGTATCTATTTTTTTTCTTTTCCTTTTTTTATTATATCATAAAAAAAAGGTGCTTGTTACCCCACAATTTCTCTTTTTGGGTCTTGGATTATTGAGTGTGTATTGTTCAGGTTCATAAGGCCTGAGGATATTCCTGTTCGGTATGGAGGGCTGAGCCGGCCCGGGGATAAGCAGAACGGTCCCCCGAAGCCTGCCTCTGAATTCACAGTCAAAGGAGGAGAGAAAGTGAACATACAAATAGAAGGAATCGAGGTAACACAATTTTACCATATTCTATGTACGAAGATTACAACAGTGATTTCCCTGATAACAAATTGTCACATGGGTGATGATATGATTAGGGTGGCGCAACCATCACATGGGACATTGTGGTGGGAGGCTGGGACCTGGAATACAGTGCCGAGTTTGTGCCGAGCGCACAAGGCAGCTACACCGTGGCAGTTGAGAAGCCAAGGAAGGTTGAGGCCACAGAGTCAGAAGCAATCCACAACTCGTTCACTGCAAAGGAAGCAGGGAAGCTGGTGCTCTCTGTTGATAACAGCGCCTCCAGGAAGAAAAAAGTTGCCGCTTATCGCTACGCGGTGCGCATGTTCAGCACGCCACCTGTTTGATTATTTGCATCGTGAGATGGCGTTGCTGCTGAACCTGTTTGAAGGCCTACTTGGAAGTTACTTAAGTGCAATGGTTTTGTGATGTAAAAAATTCACTTGTTGCTTTGCTTGTAGCGTATACCATCATGTCATTGTTGTCACTCGGTTCTGCTGTTACTTTGCTTGAACATCACCATTTGATACTAACCCCTTTGCTTGGTTCAATAGAGAAGGGAGTGAAAGAAATTGGGAATAAAGAAAATGGAGTGCATTGGAAATATTTTTTTTTTTCTCTTTTTGTTATGAGAAGAAACCAGAGAAGAAACAAAAATGTTACATGTACACCTAATTTTATACACTTATATTTACATCATTAATAATGCACAAATTTTATTCTCATAAGTGCACAAATATTATAAATTTATAGATGATATTCTTAATTATATTTAATTAAATGCACAAACATTATAAGTATTAAAACACAAATTTTGTTTATATAAGTATAGTATATATGTAGGGTGAATAAGTGTAGCAGGACTCGAGAAAGAAAATATGGGAGGTGGGGTCTGTCAAAAAGTTCCCTCCAAATTAGGAAAGAAAGCTGAATTTTTATCACTTCACTTGCGCGATTTGCTCGACAATTAAATCAAGTGATGCGTTTTTAAAACTTGAAAAAAAAAAATACTGTAAAACGAACACAAAAGTCAACAATGGATTGTGCGCATGCTTTGTCGAGCAAAATATCATTTTTCATAGATTTTGTGCGTTATTTGCTTCTCAACTTTTATTACCCTATGTTGCATTACAAAAAAATTGAGGTGTGAGTATTTTATATTTGCTATAAAATTAATTTATTATATTTAATTATTATATTTTGCATTTTATTATATATGTTATAAATTAGTTTAAAATATAAAATGCAAGAAAGTATTTATATTGTATTAACTGTCAAAAAGTCGTCTAGTACCATTACTTTGTCTTTCATCTTACTTTTTCTCTTCACTAAAGGAGAGAATTTTTCTTTTTCATTTCTTTCTTTTCATATACTTATTTTCTTGCAAGCAAAGGATAAAAGTACGTTTGATTTAAAGATAGAAAACATCACTCTCATTGCCAAAAGAAACGCCAAGAACTTGGGAATGGAGAAAAACAACCATTAGAAGATTCTTACCGCCTACAAGAGAATCTACAATCGAGTTGAATCATGCTAACCGAATTTCATTTTAGTAGTTTAATCAAGACAAGAAAAAAGGTATATAAGGAAACATAATATCAATTTTGTATGGCAGTGGGCTCCATTGTATCATTCGAAGTTCTTGTTTTTTATTGGGATAAGGCAGAATGTGGCAAAATTAAGAGCATTAACGCACCCACTTGAAGTTAGGGTATTGTGGTCCAATGCGATGGATTGAATACTAGATAATTTAGTTGGCGGTGGCTTGTGTTGTGTATTTTCTAATCCAAATGAGAGTACTTGCGACTTGTTCACGGAAGTGAAAGGGGAATGGTGATGGGAATTGAGCTAGCTGCTTCTGAAAGGTTTGGTGTTATAATATTATGGTCCATGAAGGTGAGTGGGGATGAGAGTTCCAATGAAAGAACAATGAAAGAGTTCACGGGTGGTAACGTGTTCAATAAGGTAAAATTGAATAGTGGAGCCCGTTTTGATAGTGATGTATGTCTGCACTCCAGTACTCTCGGTTCGGTATGAACAATTTACCTTTTTATTTTAAATATCATCATTCTCTTCTTTGCCTCCTTAAGCTATGATTAGGAAATTTTTTTATTTTTTGTTCTACCCAAGGTTTTTACCACGAGAAGCTATGATTAATTGCTCTAAAAATTTGAGCTATGGGTATATTGTTTTTTTTTTTTACTACAAAACTCTTTTCATACCCATTGATCTGGAAATTTATGGATGATAAAATAATAACTAATTTTGGTTTGTTCTTATATGGAAATTGGGCGAATTATTTAAACTTATTTATTTATAGCTGTATTACATTTGAAATGCACAGAGTGAGAGGATTTTTTTTTTTTACGTGGACCGAGTGAGAGCTTACAAGCAAGGATCAAATAAAGAAAAATCTTGTTAGTTAGAAAGTTAAAATGAGAAGAAAAAATAGTTCATAGTTAGAAAAGAAAAAAATGGATAGGGACCCATTAGCTAATGTTATTATATTTTAATAGTATTGTTGAAGGTGTGGAAATTTAAAAAATATTTAATAGGGTTTAATGAAAAAAAATTAATGAGCTCTGACGGAAAACTTTCTTCCTAAGGTGGTGAGAAAAAACTTAGATATTTAGTTAATATAGATGATATATTTTAATTAAAGCATGTATTTTTCTCCGGTGGAGAGCTCCAAACTTAAGTTTGGGAAAAACGAAAAAAAAAATTACTTCTTGTTACGGATTAAAAATTGGGGTCAAGGAGTTCTAACTCTTTAAAGAATCAGAGAATTCACATCCCTCAAAAGGCTTAAAGAGCCCCCAACTCACTAACGAGTAGAAGAGACTCTCTCCAACTGGTCACACCAACCTAAAGGAGAGAGCTTCACGATGCCTAGAGGAGGAGAAGGTCACAATCCCAAGACTCCGGGCCCAATCCAGCTCAACAAAACTAAAAAGAGATAGCTGTGACTTCTCCTTCTTCAATTCGCAACTAACTCGTAGATAAGTGAGAAAAGATAAGGTAGAGAGCGGTTAGGTGAACTTCCCTCACTTTATCTCTATCTTAACATTCTAACTCATCTATATAAGCGTCGGAATACCTTCGAAGGTACACTCCGCCGCCACGAGGAACCCACTTGAAGCTTCCGTTCAAGCATTCGAGTTTCCGTTAAGACGCCTTCTTCACCATCTACTCGTGTTCAGATAACTTTGTTTTCTATAAGAATTACTCGCGAACACTTCCTATAAAAGTGCATTGGAAAATGCAATTTATCATTCTCAAGTGAATATATATATATAAAAACCAAAAGAGCACTGATACGTCTAAAGTCAAGAGTCTAAACAAAAATGTGATGTAGATTTATGCTCCCAATTTTCCGACATTTCTTTTCTAAGCAGCCGCTGATAGCTCCGTCTTCGAAGGGCTATGATTGAAGTTTCGTTCTAATGGTAATAAAATGGAAGATACGCTGCCAAAACTTCGATGGATTACGGCACACTGTTGAATAGTATTATACTACGAAGAAGTAGCGTTAAAAGCAGTAGGTGTAGCTGTAAAAAGACTGCAAAGCCAGCATTCCATTTGAGTAATATTGCAGGCCCTATGATGCATTGAACCTACTTAAAGAACATAAGAAACTACTTTGATGGGAAATCTAAACCCTAATAATAATAATAGGCCCAGAAAGAAAATTCGATCAACGCTCCCAGTCTACCACATCATATATTGGATTCTGCATGGATACTGTTTGTGTGTGACGTTGGGCCGCCCAGAGCCCCAATATCTGTGGAAGAAGTTTGTATAAAAATGAGTTTTTGTGTAACACTATTGATCCGTAATTATTTTATATCAAATAACCAATTTTAAACCAATTTCAGTGTACAAATTAAAGCATTGAATGTAAAATGTAAAACAATTACAATGATATTAATTTTGTGAATTTTTTTAATTAACATAAGTATAACACCTCATGTTTAATAGCATTAATAACAATAAAGTTTGTGAAACTCATAAATGAATTTATCTAAATAAAAGTATTTTATTGTGAATACGTAGGTATGAGATTTTATAAAAATTTGTGTTTGTATAGGAAACTTTGAATTTTTTTTACTTCCTCCTATCAGCTTTATTTTGTAAGAGGATTAAAAAAATTAAAATCAATTTATCATTATAAAGTATATTTATCAAAATATTTAATTAATTCGTTCTAATAATTTTACACTTGTTAATAATGTACTTAAAATTGTGTGAAGGGCAAAAGTATAAAATAAATAATAAATATTTTATAGATATATAAAAATCATAGATAAAATGAATTTTTTTAAAATGGCAAATAAAATGGATTGAATGAAATATCATAAAAAGAGATGATGTAGCAAATGGAAGTCGCATTTAAGTGGACAACACCTTCTAATTTTTCTTCGCGAAGGATATAGACGTTCTTCGCATCAAAAGAGGAGCTTGTGGTTCTTCAAAGGATTCCTACTAAACCTGAAAAGATGGAGCGCTAACCCTTTTATTGACAGGGTTGACTTTTTCACATCCCTATAAGTTTGACAAATTTACTTACATCTATGGATATCTATGGGTAATACCCGTGATGGGGGGATATGGGGAAAAGGTTTTTCTCCCAAGCATAATGGAGAGGAAACAGCAAGCTGATGTAGTGTTCCCAAGATCTTTTCCAAGATCTAAACCAAGGTTTGTCAATCTCTTGAAAGGATTTTCAAACATGTCCAAAAGTGATGTCCAAAAGGAGCAACTCCTGCCATTGCTTCTTACCAATATGACAACAAGAAAAACAACTGATAAGGTTACTCAAATACAATGAGATAACGAATCAAGCAATTGTTAGAGTCGGTTGACAACAACACTGTCACAGTCACTTATAATGGTGTTACTATGGAACGTTGCATTGGAGAACTGAGAATCTCTTCAACAATGGTAAACTTCCCTAAGCAGTAAGCACAAAAAAAGACGCGATTGTAGAATCTAGCTAGAACAAATGGACAAGAGGTTTCAAACATTAGCGAGACGAAATGCCGATACATAGAAGTGGATCATGAAGATGATGCAAATAAGATGTGTGTGGATGGAGAGCACACAGGAGGATCGACTGCCTAGGCTTAATATATGTAATAGTTTAATTTATGTTGTTTAAGTTGTTTGAATGTTCTTTTTAGATCTTGCTTGATTATACTGAATTGCCATTTTTTTTTAAATGTTGTTGAATTTAGTGGCGGTTATGAACTGTCGCAAAAGAAAAAATTACGATGGTTAGTAATTGTTGCAACATTTCTTTGGAATTTTTAAATAATAAATTTTGTGGTCGTTTAGAACTGCCACTAAATAAAACGATAATTCAAACTTAAATATTTGCGGTGGTTATGAACCGCCGCTAAATTTCTAGTGCACTTTCCAGTTTCCAGCAGTTACGATGGACAGCCGCTATACGCCTACCGACAGTGAATTTAACGGTAGTTACAGAACTGCCGCAAAGTGCTTTAGATAAAGAGAAAATCATCTAATCCTAAAACCCAAACTCTGATTTGCGAAACATAAAAACATTTTGGAATCACGACACAAAGCACAAATAACAAAATGTTAGACATTTTAAAAGTAAAAAAAATAAGTCTTGAAACTCCTCTGTGGGTCTCTGGCAATAAAGGGTCGACTCTGCGGGGTGACAAACAATTGTCAAATTACTAAACAATAATTGACATTTGACGGCGGACTTAACTATTCTAACTCTATTAATAATTATTATCTTTTTTTTATTTTTTATTTTTATTGTGTACTATGAATATAGGGTTCTAACACACATTTGACCAATAATAAAAGTTAAACTCAACAAACGTCACTACAAAACTAAATTTAAGGTAGCGCTAAAATACGAGATGTTATAATGATATTTTCGTTTATTATTAAATGAATTTTTATCTATAATAAAAAAAAGTCACATTTATGTCATTTTTAATTTTTTTTATATATTTTCATTAGTAATTAATGGTTACAAAAATAATATACAATTTAAAAACTTCACTTACTTTTGAGAGAAATGTTTTATAAATTTATCTTGCCTTGGATATTGTGTACACTTTTTTAACTTTTTAGAATTTTAATCACTTGTATTCGGTGGATTTTTAATTCGGCAATTACGTTTAGTTTACGAAATTGAAAAATTCACTTAAAGCGGCAATCTCTTTTAACACAGATTGTTCCATTCTTAGAAATGACATCGCGTAGAGTAACACTTGAGATGTGTTAAATGTGATAAAAAAAATTAAATAGAAAAGTCATCTACTTGAAGGATAGATGTGAGAATGATTTTAACAATGAGTCGTAACTTTTTATGTTCAAATAATAGGCCTCATTCTTTTAAAGAGTCATATTATTTAGAATTATTTTATATCAAATATTGTACTAACTCATATTTTATTCACTATTAAATTAAATTTTAATAAANTTTTCCGACCGTAATACCGTCGGGTCGTGTCCGACGGTAATATTGCGACGGTAATAGGCTTTTTTGTTGTAGTGCACGTAAAATAAGTAAAAAATAACATTTATATTATTTTGAAAAAAACTAAATTCAACACATGTAACTCTTACCTACCCTCAATTTTATCTCCAATCAAACACACCATAACAAAGAACCGTTCCTTTGAAAAAAACAAAAAAATTAAGATGAATGAAGAGATTTCGAGAGAAAAGAAGCATGAAACGTGTTAAGGAGGTAGCCTTAGTAGAGGTACACGCAGCCTCAAATGACCATGAACGTGTAACGCATGCAAGTAGGCCACGTGTGTGCCCCTGAGTTCCTACATGTCCGTGTCCCTAAGAAATGGTCTTTGGTATATATAATAATTTGTAATGTGCCAATATTGGAAACAAACACCACATTGAAGCAGCGGTGAAAAGATGGCACAAGCAGTTAAGCCACAAGATCCAAAGACACAGTCCTTTACCCTGTTGAGTGGTCACACCATACCGGCAGTTGGATTGGGCACTTGGAAATCCGGTTCACAAGCCACCGATTCTGTATTCACTGCCATTGTTGAGGTAATTAATTAAAACGTGGCTCCTAATTAGCTTCAACTTTTTTAAATTTCAATTTTGAGCATGGAGTGAGAGGGAGCATATATATTCACTGATTGAATCAAGTTTTTGCAGAAAAATGAACATGTGTGTGTGTGTGTGTATGCATGTATATATGTATGTTTTGGTGTTATGCTTATGCAAAATTTATTTTTCCTTCTAACGAATTCATTAAGGCGTTATTTCAATATTTTGGGTTGACATCTATGAATAATGTAATAAAAAAAAAGATATTAATACACGAAAAGAAACCCCACCTGATAAAGTATTTATGCAGAGAAGATGAGAACATGAAGAGTTATGGTGAATGCATCAAATTTCTCTGGGTTCAATTTTATTCTGCATTGCAATGCTAGATTTTTATGGTGCACACTGCACATTAATGATTGGAATTCGAATAATAAAATTACTAATTTTCAGATTGTTTCTTTTTCTTCTTCTTCTTTTTTTTCTTTTGGTTAACATTTTCAGAGTGTTTCTAAGTTCAATAATCACGTTTTGCAATCTACAAGAGGGAAATTAAAAGGAAACGAAATGTTTTGTTTTTTTTGTTAGTAGGAAGAAAAAGTTTATAATCCGGATCATTGAGTCTACTTTTTTTATTTTTTTACCAAAAAAAGAATACATTTGTTTTTTTTCATAATCCAATTCAATACTCTATTTATTTCCCTTTTAATACCAATTCCAAATCCTGAAAAGTATCTGGGCCAAATCATTTAAGCCTAACAAAATTCCCAAAATGGTCCCTTCAATTTCCGAGAAAAATAAAATAAAATGGTACCTTCAGATTTTGCTCACACTCCCTTGTGGATGCAGGGTTTCTCACTTTTAACCACATGAATTAGAATAGACAATCCTGTTACTCCCGATTCTTAAGCGTAACTTTAAAATTAGTCTCTGACTAAAACATGTATGGAGAAAAAAGTAAATAAGTAAAGACTTAATTCAAAGCTAGTTTGGCCACTGATGGGGAGCTGAGTCTTATGTGATCTAACCACCTTTGGTTGCAGGCTGGTTACAGACACATAGACACTGCATGGGAGTATGGAGTTCAAGAAGAAGTATGTTTTGTCTTTTTCCCAAAGAGGTTTTAGTTCATTTCAAACCACCCTATCCCCTCTTAATTGCTTGTCCTCAACATCTTAATCTACTCACAGGTTGGACATGCTCTTCAAGCTGCCATGCAAGCAGGAGTGGAAAGGAAGGATCTCTTTGTCACATCCAAGCTCTGGTAAATACCTAACCTAATATATTATAGTGTAAGAGCAAGAAAAAATAAGTTCAATGATAACCTGAGTATATAAAAATATGCAACTTTGTAATAGTAAAATGTAGCAATGATTTTAACTCAAAATAAGAAGTGTTCATTCATACGGAGAATTTTAAATTTGCATTATTTTATTTATATATATATATATATATATATATATATATTTGTGGCAATTTCATATTAGCCTGATAAAGCCAGAAATTGTCTAATGATGAAGAGTTTAGGTAGTATGCATAGTTTAAGAATTCAAATCACAGTTAGCTAGAGACACCTAGATTAGAGTTTAAAGAGTAGTGAATTAAGTCATGTATCAACACCTAGATTAGAATATAAAGAGTAGTGAATTAAGCCATGTATCAATATCTTAAGTACTTTTGTATATTAATGTTAGCTCAGAATTTCATGTCAATCCTCTTGTTACGGAGGGGTGTTACATTTTTGGCATCACTAAAAATATTATCTAAGGTAAAGTGGGATGGATAAATAATTTTAAATTAGTACATAGAATTAATTGTATCTCTCAATCAATGCCAGCTCTTTGTTTCATTTTGTTAATTGAATTTTGTTGTTCCAGCATTTGAATTAAAATCACGTTCTTTGTGTGTGAAATATTACATCTTCTAGGTGTACTGAATTGACCCCTGAAAGGGTTAGACCTGCCATCAACAACACCCTTCAAGAACTCCAACTTGGCTACCTTGATCTTTACCTGGTAACAAGCTTCTACCATGCTTAAAATTTACCTTTCTTCACTCAGGATGCATGTCATTAATATCTATAAGAGCATAAAAAGAGGCTCTAGTATATTATATAAAATGTCAGATTCATTGGCCATTCCGATTAAAAGATGGGGCCAGCAGGCCTCCCAAAGAAGGAGATGTGCTAGAGTTTGACATGGAGGGGGTTTGGAGAGAAATGGAGAAGCTTGTCAAGGAAAACCTTGTTAGAGACATTGGAATCTGCAATTTCACTCTTACAAAGCTTGATAAGCTTCTAAACATTGCTCAAATAATGCCTTCAGTATGCCAGGTAAAAAACTATGTATCTATAACTAAAAGGATTTTCTCTGAAATTTATAAAATGGCTTTCTAATTCATGAAACTGTAAGTTATACTTTAAATGACGCAAAACTAGAGTTGTAAATGAAATTGGGTGTTTGCCATATTCACATTTTCAACCCTAAGTGGTGTCATAATCTTACTTGTAGTCTTAGTTATTATTACCAAAGTTTGTCTTACAATTTATTATTTCAAGAATTAGAAAATTAATTTTTAAATTCCAGGGATTAAAATGATTCAGATGTGTAGTTTTAATGACCAAATCGAGGCTTAATTCAATTTAATACCCAATATAGATTACTTTAGTTTCCTTATCTTGGAAGGAATAATACCAACGAATCATTTATTGGGTAATGACTGCTATACCACCGTTTATTCCATATATAACTTTCGTATTTGATGTTTTGTTATAGATGGAGATGCACCCTGGGTGGAGAAATGATAAGATGCTAGAGGCTTGCAAGAAGAATGACATCCATGTCACTGTAATTAATTAACAGTAACACATTTCAATTTTGTTTGAATTTTTTTATTCTATTTGTGTGGTCTCTCTATGATTTTGTTTGAAATTTTAAAAAATTGCTCTGTAGGCATACTCACCACTGGGATCACAAGAGGGTGGGAGAGATCTGATCAATGATCAAACGGTTGACAGGTTAGCCAAGAAGCTGAACAAGAACCCAGGACAGGTGTTGGTGAAGTGGGCCATTCAGAGAGGGACAAGTGTCATCCCCAAATCAACCAAGCCAGAGAGGATCAGAGAAAATGTTTGTGTTTTCAATTGGGAAATTCCAGAGCAAGACTTCAAAGCCCTTAGCAACATACCAGATCAGGTAGGCACATAACTTTGTTTTCATTAATTTCTGACATAGTAGGCTGTTTATGTGTCCTCATTATGTGTAGGATACTATGTCGACTTATATTTTATCAATCAATGAATGAAATTTTAATAGACTTTACACTTAGATAAGGTCTAATCCATCGGTCGATAAAGCGTAAATTAGTACGGTCAATTTGGGGTCATCTAGGCTGGAAAAACAAAATACTAGTGTCGCTTGGATTTGGATCCTCTCTTTGATGTTTGGATACATCATTATGATTGATATTTAACACTCTTTGTTGGTTCAAGTGGCTTGACACTTGTTCGGTGTAAGTGGATGGAAAAAAATTAGTGTGGGAAGGCTTTACTTCATAGCGAGCCGACCTTACTCAAGTTGGAGTCCAGTAGGCTTTACAAAATTAAAGAAAAACTCATAATTAAAACTTAATATAAAATAGGGTTAATGCCCTACTTAGTCCATGAACTTTGGGGTAAATTTAACTATCACCTGCCCCACGCCCCCATTGCCATTCTTAGGACTAAATTATTTTACCAAAATATTCTTATTCAAGAACTTAATTATACACTACCCGTGCCAAGTTTACACTTTCATCTTTAAAAAAAGAAAATGAAATATACGTATAAAAAAAATCTTTAAAAAAATTAATTAATCCATTCACGTACTAGTTCAAAATCTATGCATTAAGTAGCATTAAAAGATAGAGTTAGTATACACTAACAATTAAACTCATTTCCATCATTTAATTAATTCACCATTTCTTAATTACCAGTACATGCTTAATATATTGTGTTAAACCTAAAACTAAAATGTTAATTTATTGATATCTGGAATAACGATCATACGCAGAGGAGAGTTCTGGATGGTGAAGACCTCTTTGTGAACAAGAGTGAAGGGCCATTCAGGAGTGTGGCAGATGTCTGGGACCATGAAGACTAAGCTATAGCCACTTTTTCCCTTTCTTTTTCTCCAAGGCATCTCATAGCGTTAACTAGATCAAATGGAGTGCTAGTACAGTTCTTAAAAAGGGTTCAAATTGTGGACATTGGGCTGGTGGGAGCACCGTAGCTACATGCACTTTTTGAGCCTTAAATTGCACTACTTGCTTCACTACTTAATAGTCGACTGCATGTTAACACGTCATAATTTTGCTTGTCATGCATGAATACGGACTATGGTTGTATTATCGAGTACATGTTACTAATAGATAACAATATTTTTTATTGTCGAGTATTGATTTCTTCGTATAGATAACTTGATTATAGTCTTTCTTGTGGAAAAAAAAATGCACGTTATATTTTGAATGATGGTTTCTTTCTCTCAGATAATAAAAACTTGATTAATTTACAAAACTTTTCCTCTATGAAAAAAAAAAAGAATTATCAAGAAATGCTTGCCATGCATATTCTTCTAAAATATCTTTGTATGTTAAAATATGAACTATATTTGTACATGGTATTGATCTTGAAAATAAAATTGAGAAATTGTCTTCAATATCCATCATTTAGATGCTTACAAAGAAGACTAAAAAGAAGACTAGCTTCACATGTAATATATATATAAAAATCAGGTATGCCTTTAAATAAGTATATTTTGGAATATTACATCTTTGAAAGGCAAAAGGCCAAAATCATCATCCAATTCCATTATGGTTATCAATAACATATTTACGTAATTATAGAAAAAATCATTAGATGAGAAATAACGTTGCATGGGTTCCTAAAGATTTTAAGAGTTGTTAAACTAATCTTCAAGGATCCAACCAAAATGACCAACCGGGCGATCAGTCTTTAGTTTGTAAACTATATGTGCCCGATAGTGTTCTGCATTATATTTTGTCACAGGTGTTGATTCCTAGAGGTGGGAATCATGCACAGATCTCCACTGATGATATCTTGGTTGTGTGGGCCATGACCACTGAGCGTCCTGTTAACTCGGCTTACGATGCTATTTAGCACATGGTGAATGTCACGATGTCTCCCCTTACAACCAAATTGCCTTATGGGATGCTCATCACTATTTTTATGTGACACTTTGTGGTAGGAAACTTTTGGCCACGAGCATTTCATTTCGCATAGACAGTGCTACCTTGATCAAAATGAAGTATCAAGGGCATGATGATATATGGTATCTTCCTGGTCAAGCTCCATATGAGGGTGCTCTTGATGGTTCTCCTGTTCATCCTGGTGTAGATCCAAACACTCAGAACATGATGAATTTTACCGTCGCTCAGATTCAGGGGTTACATGTTCATATGCAGAGTCAGTTTGCTGAGCAGAGAGTTTGGATGATGAGCATGGACGAGTGGATGTCTCGTATGGAGGATTCTATGAGTTCTTTTCAGTCCCCTTGTCGTACTGATGATGATGCCATGGATGGTAATGATGATTAGTTTGCTTAGATCAGATAGGACTTAGTTTGTGAGTGGATCTTGAGTTTGCTTTCTTTTGTTATGTTGTTTATTTTGTTTTGTTATTTCTAGTCTAACTATGTTGATTTGTTTGTATGTTGACCCTTAATTGAAAACTTGCTAACTCTATGTAGTGAGATTTGTCATATTACAATTGGAAACTTCAAGCAATGGCAATTATACTATCACAAATATACTCTTCATCAAATGCACAATTGGTCACAACTCAAAGAATAAAGTCTAAACACTCAATTTGGTGTTATCTTCTAAGACCATCTTTTGGTAAAGTTTTCTTTTGATAAATTTAATTGGTCATGGTTTTGATTCAATCATTTAAAAATTAACCTTTAGAAAAACTTCATGCTAAAAGATATTATGCTAAACATGTTTTGCATGAAGCATATAACTTGAATATAACATCACAAAGGTTTTAAATCAAGGGTATATAGTGAAAAATAGTAAAATATATTTGCAAAGGCTAAGTAATCGATTATCTTATTTAAGAAATCAATTACACGCTTCTAGAACATGTTGTAATTGATTACAACATTGTATAATCAATTACACATGAACTTTGAAGAAGGTAATCAATTACAAGTGTTCGTTGTGCCAAAACAAAGTGACTTTTCATCAAGGGGCATGTCTTTTCAAAAGTCAATCATTGTACACGGATTCAAGGCCTATAAATACCCACTTTTATGCATTATTTCATGTATGAAAAACCAAGTACAAACTACATTTAATAATTCATTTTCATCAATGGTTTTTCATCAAAGTTTGGGGCTAAATGAGTTATCATTTGAAAAAACTTCATAGTTCTTCAACTTGTACAATTTCCTCTATTGAGAGAGTGATTCTGATTCTTCCACATGTATTTCTAAATCATTGTAAGAGGCTGAGGCATCCCTCAAGTGAATCAAGAGTGAAGAATCTCTTGTTTTTGAGTGGCTTAAATTTTAAGGGTGAGGGATCCCAAGAAGTGAAAGCAATCAAGTATTGTAAAAGTTTTTCAAACACCAGTAAGGATTGTAATTAGTGGAAAAACTCAAGCAGATTGCTTAGGGATTGGATGTAGGCCACAGGGGGTGACCAAACCAAGATAAATTTTTGAGTTTGCTTTTCTATTCTCCTACTCTTTACATTACTGCAAGTTTAATTTATTATAGTTATTCTTAATGATTTTATCTTTGTTAGTTTATTCCGTTGTAAGTAATATTTAAATGCATGAAAATGCACAATAAGTTAGATTAAGTTTTCAAAGATCCAATTCACCTCCCCTCTTGGGTGTTGGTTGCCACATGGCTAACAGTTAAAGGTTTAGGCTTTTAGGATATGTTGGCTGCAGATTAAGGTCATGTTTTGAGTTTGCTCGATTTGACCCAAAGTTAAATAGTTATCTAAATATGAGCTCAATGTGTTTAATGGTCAATTTTTTAGTTAAAATTGTTATGGGTATTTTTAAAATAATTTACAATATTTTCATTGATATTAATGTCTATCAAACACATTAATGTTCATACCCAAATATATTTGGTAATATACTTGAAATTTTAATCTTTCTACGAAATACACTTAAAATGTCATGCCTAAAAATATTCCTAAAAGTAGGATATCCCAGACTAGTATTCTTAAGCATAAAAAATTAATGTCTACCAAAAGCCCCCCAAGGGATAATGTAGAATAGCTACAAATTTATGGATTTATTTTTTAAGCTTTATTGTAAAGGAATTTACTTGTAGAAATATCCAAACCACATAAATTTTTTTTACCATTTAAGGCATAAAATAAGAAATAAACTTATTATTAGGGGTTTCATAACCTGGTCCCGCCCGCCAACTCGGACCGGCCCGAAGCATTAGGGCCAAATCGGGTCCTATTTTAAAAAAAAAACTCAAAAAAAAAACCTAATTATAATACATACCGGGTTCGGGTCTAGCCTTAGGAGTTGCACTGTTAGTGGTTATCTCTCTATATATCTATATATGCCACCTTTTCAATACTCCTAGAGGCTTCATGGTAGCAAAAGAACCAAGATAACAAATTACAAGCTTTGATTCTGAACGCAGCAGAAGAAGAAGAGGGAAGAGAAGAATGTTAAAGGCAACTTTTGCTCCAGGTGATCAAAAGACAGGGTCATTTAAACTGTTGAGTGGGTATGCCATTCCAGCTGTTGGCTTAGGCACCGGCAAAAGTGGTTCCCAATCATACAATTCTGTCTTAACAGCAATCGTTGAGGTACAAATATAATCATAAACCTTTTTCTTTTTTTCATTTCCTCTTTTACTTGGAAACATTTATTAATATATGAACAAATTATTTACTCTAAACTTTTTATTGGTACATACATGACATAGAGATTTGTAACATATGGCCACTACAAGACTCAAGCTCTTAGTAGCTTGCCCTCCATTTAGGATTTCAATCGCAGCATAAAACTAGCTTGACACTTTGACTATGCAATTGGTGAAAAAGTATATGTAGTTCACTAGTTTTATAAAAATGAAAATCCATTTTTCACTGGAATGAAAATTAATTATAGAAATTCACCTGTGAAAAATTAATCATGTTTTCTATCAAATGTTGGTGATATACCCTGTTTGGATCAACTAACTAACATGCCATTTGGGTGATGTATGCAGGCTGGTTACAGGCACATTGACACTGGTTGCCATTATGGAATTCAAAAAGAGGTATTTTCCCTCTTCATGCGCTGAAAATATAATTTTTAACTCTTAAAGAGTTAGAAAAAAAAATTCATAAAAATTATGTTATCCAAATGGATCCTTAATATATTTACAGCCATCTTTTTAATCGGAAAAAAAAAAATTGTCCCTATCTGGTAAAGGTTGGACGTGACGTGAAGGCTGCAATGCATGCAGGACTTGAAAGGAGGGATCTGTTCATCACCTCTAAATTATGGTAATTTAAATAAAAAGTTTTTCCTCATTTTGTAAGACTCCGTTGGCTTTTTTTTCTTTCTTTGAATTTGGACCCGTAACTTCGAATTAAATATATGTAGGTGCACTGAATTGACCCCAGAAAGGGTTAGAGCTGCCTTGCACAATACCCTAGAAGAGCTCCAACTTGACTACCTTGATCTTTACCTGGTACATTATTTGTAGCCTATTTATATGGGGGGATTTTTTTTTTTTTTAACATAGTCTTAATGCCTAAATCGACAAGTAGTGATGGGTGCAAATAAATGTGAATTTCAGTTACATAAGTGTTGAACATGCTATCATTGAAGTCAATATATCAGTTCAATAATTTCATAACTAAAATATACTTATTTGAACATAGATAATCACGTATCTATGTTCAAATATAGAAATTGATTTATTAATATATACTAGTTTTTAATTTCCTTAAGAAAAGAAACGTTGTTATTATTTATTTATTTATTATTTATATGCTACAGATTCATTGGCCATTTTTGCTGAGAGAAGGAGCCACCAGGCCTCCAAAGGCAGGAGATGTTTCAGACTTTGCCATGGAAGGAGTATGGAAGGAAATGGAGAAGCTGGTTGAGGACAATCTTGTTAAGAGACATAGGAATAAGCAATTTTACAGCAAAAAAGCTAGACAGCTTAATGGGTTTTGCTGAAATTAAGCCCTCAGTCTGCCAGGTGATTTATAAAGTGTTTTAGTTGCTAGTGTTATTTGTTAAGTTCCATCTATTTAGGAAGAAATAAAAAAAAAATCAAATTGTGGTCACTTTTTTTTAGTATTGACCTTATTGGTGGTTTGATGCTCAGATGGAGATGCATCCAGAATGGAGAAATGATAAGATTCTGGAGGCTTGTAAGAAGAATGACATCCGTGTCACTGTAAAGTCTCTTTTTGTTTTTCAAATAAGTTTTTTAGTCCCTTATCTTTTTTCCTTTTTTTTTTCTTTCAAATTGGCACCTTATTTTTTAACTTTGTTTAATTTAATTTTTTACGTTTCAAATTGTTATCAGATTGGTTTCTTGTTCAAAAAATTAACACGCCACATAAAAAAATTTCTGAAAGAAAAAATAAAGATAAAAGACCAAAAAATTCATAATACTTGATTGTTTCTAACTTTGTTGATGAAAATTAAAAAGTGATGTGTTGAGGAATGAACTTTTTTTGTCTAGGCTTACTCACCCCTTGGCTCACCAGAATGTGGGAGGGATCTTTTACATGATCCAGTGGTTGAGAGAATAGCCAAGAAGCTTATCAAGACAGCAGCACAGGTTTTGGTGAAATGGGCGCTTCAGAGAGGGACAAGTGCCATCCCCAATTCAAGCAACCCTGCAAGGACCAAAGAGAACATCAACGTTTTTGGTTGGGAGATTCCACAAGATGACTTCAGAGCCATTTCCAGTTTAGGGGATCAGGTAGTTACACTGGCATTCCATTTCCACTCTAATAATAAATTGAAGAGAAGACTTGTCTTAATTCATGGTCACGACATGCCTCGAGACTCTTCAAGCGAGCTACTTACAGATAAATCTATTGAGTAGGAAAAACCTATGAAATGAATTCAAAGGCTAAATTGACATCGGGTGTTGGGATTGACTTACATGATCTACTTTATACTTATGTGTTGCTATGACTTGAATTCATTTCATAAATTCTCCCATTAATAAGTTATCATTAAGTACCTCGCTCAATGAGTCTCGAGCCATGTCTTGACTTTGAATTGGGACGGGTCTTCTCTTTAATTTAAACTTTGTGTATGTAAAAAAAAGGTAATATTTTTTTTGAAGGCTTAGTTTGAGTATTTATTTCACACTAATTTCGGTTAATGGTTATGATGATGGCAGAAGCGAGTGATGGATGGTGAAAATATCTTTGTGAACAAAGAAGCAGGGCCATTCAGGAGTGTGGCTGATCTTTGGGACAACGAAGACTAGTTTGATCTTGAGTTCTAGAACTTTCTTTATTTTTGTTGAATACTACTGTTCAATAAACAATTCAGGTCTGCATTGCATTAATTAAGTTGGTGTGTTATTTCTCAGTCAGATATGTTTGTAATATACTTTTCGATGGCTGCTTAATTGAATTCCAAAATTGCCTTATTCTAGTGTCTACGCGTCTACCAATTGTTTCCTCTGTTTTTATTGGAGGAAAAAATGGAGGGAAGAAAAAAGAGCTAACACGTTCCCAATTTACAAGAGAAAAAGAAAAAGGATTAAAAAAAATAGTTGGTGTGGAAACCGTTTGACAATGAGCTAAAATTGTCAATGACTATATTTGCATATATCCAAAACTTAGGCTCTAACCACCGGCATAGGTTGGAACCAAAATAACTGCCATTGCATTTAGGTTATAAGTTACCCTTTTAGAATAAAACATCAATCTATAAAACGGGTGAGGCATAAATCTTGCTATTGATGACCATCACAATGGTAAATAACTAGTCCTTGTTTTTGGTACATTATAGTTACACATTTAATTAAAATAATCACTAAAAAAATGGATAGAGCATAATCCTCCTTCACGCTCCATAAACCTCTAATAATTTCTCTTTAAGAAGACACAATCATTGCTTCTTTTGAGGAATATGCAATATGGTATTAGCTTAAAAGTTGTGTGAAAAAAAAAGAGTTATTATAATTGACTTTTTCACATAAATCTTATCAATAAAATTTTACACTTACCATTCAGGGGAACCAAAATGGTCCTAAAAATCAATCTTCAAATCCCTGTCTTTCTTGTTTTTCCCACCTAAATGTGCAACTTTTAGGTCTAATGAATCAGTGGTGAACTTCAACTCCCACCATTATGGTACCTAGATGATTGCTGCCTTTTACTCAATTCCCTAGCAAGCCTTGGAATTTTTGATATTGAGTTGGCTCTTGTCAACCCTCCAAGAGCCTTCCATTCTTCATCCAGCTCTAGATCAACCTTGCCGGTCACAGTCTCGTTGTCTTCGTGCCTAGCCGGCCTCGACCGGCGGCTGCTCTTGCTGTGGTGAAGCCTGTTGCTGCCTCCACTCCTCTTGGAGCTGGATTGGTACAGAACATGCTCACCATCAAGAAACAAGCATATCACCGCGCAATCATCGACCTTGGAGCCGGGATACCGGTATCTCCAGGCTCCAACAGCACGCCTAACCAACAATTTTGCCGCTATGGACCTCCTTGGCGCTGAAGCAACGATGTTTATTACTTCATTGTTGGTCAGCACATCCCATATCTGCCAAGAGCCCCACCCATTTCACATTGTTTGCATGATTTGATTGAATATTAGCATACATGAACTGAGTGAAACTAAGGAAAAAAAGTACAACAATTAGTGCTCAAGATTGCTTACCCCATCAGTTGCCAAAACCACAAATTGATCTTGCTTGCTAAGCTTTCGGTAAAACACGTCCGGAATTGCGATGAGGCCATAATCTTTCAGGCAAAAGTCACCGAAGGATCTTGACATAGCTAGCCCAGGGCAGTCATCATCAGGCATCCATATCCTGCACACGTCTGGCTCTTCATCGGCTGCGAAAACCCTGCCTTCACAGCTCATGATCCTCGAAGCTTCGCCTGAGAGGCATCGCAAAATAAACATAGTTAAGCGTAGACTTGATAGGCTACTAAGACTTTGGAGCCAAGGCTACTAAGACTTTGGAGCCAAGGCCTTACCTGGAAGGTCTGGCTTCAAGTCAACGGTAAGTTGGACAGGAATGAGTTGATCTCTATCCCCTCTTGTGCAGAGAACTGCGCGAGAATCGCCCAAATTGCCGATTATCAGCTGATCACCCTGTAATTTATTGGGGGGAAAAGCGATGTTAAGTTAATTCTATCCAACAAAAGTATCTTGGCAACAAGGTAAATGCAATTGGGAATCGTCGAAGAATAATGTCTCCCCCAAGGCTGGTGGATACGGGGTAATTGAATTGTTTTATATCTTAATATTTCCCATCATGCAAGAGTTCTTTTGAATTGAAGCGTTAACAATATTTTGAAATGGGGGATCTGTGATGCCATGTCAAGAACTATCTCTCCAGAAAACGTTAGCGGATAGATGGAAGCAATTGAATGGTTTTATATCCTAACGGATAATATTTGTCTGCACCTGTTTGATCACGGTCACGGCAGTGCTACCGCTGCAATAGCTGTCAGTGTTGATTTCCTTGGCAAGGAAATCATCCATTTCATTGAAGGTCTTGAGAAAACATCCCTCCCACGAAGCAAGGGACATGCTCTGGTTGTTCCCATCATAGGCATCCCCATAAGTGCCAGCATCTGTGTCATGAGCATCATAATATTTGTTGGCCTTCTGTTGTGCCATTTTGATTGCTGCAGACAGTTTCGACGGCAGATTGTCGCGAATATAATGTGAAACCCTGTGCCCTAGAGGGCCATGACCGTCAAACACGCCGCAAAAGATCATGTCTTTCTCTCCAGTGAAGTCCTAATAATGTAGCATATCCAACATTAATCCAAGGTACATATTTCATTAATTAAGAAGCATTGTGCTTTGATTAAAAGAAAAAAATATTGGATAGAGACACTCAATTCCATCATTACTTGAATCATGAAGCTAAAGAAAACTATCAAGAACAGAGATGGCCATTAAAGAAGAATGTTGTTAGGTAGGTAGCATTTCCTTAGAGCCAGGGTGAAGACAATGCAAACTAAATTCAAAGGTGCACTCAGATTGCATTTTAACCTTTTGAGCATCTGGCTTAAAGGAAAAAAACTCTTACTATGAAGGGTTAAAAAATTGGATCACTTCAAAATATGGTAATTACAAATCAATTTACCTTCAAGCATTCACCATTTGCAAAGTACAGAAACTATAGGAAAAAGATACAATGCACAAAGTGCAGATAGGGATATGTTTCATACAATGAACAATTGATCGACATTTTTTTTTTCTTTTTATTCAATCAAAAACAAGGGAAGATACAGAACATGGGGCAATCAAGTCATATATATGGACATGAAAAACCAAAAACAGAACAAAGAGGAAGAGAAAATGAGGAACAAACAAATTCATCATTGCATGATGAACCGATAATTACTTAAAAGTTAAAAAAATAAGAGATTTTTATATATCCTTTATATTCAACAATAAGAAGAATCGAAGTTTTGGTAGAAATGAAACAAAAAACCCGTGTCCAGGTAGCTAGAACATATTCCAGGCCACAAGAATTGACAGAAAGCTCAAAAAAAAAAAGAAAAAAAAAAAAATTAATTGTGATACAACCATCAAAGATTAGAAAAGAAAAATAAATAGCATTTTAGCATAAAGATAAAACCAACAAAATGAATGGGAAGTTAAACATGAGAAGCTGAAACAAGGCATTGTACAAATGAAGAATCTTCATTAATTCTTACCTGCCAAACAGTCATAGCATCTTGATTCACACCTTTCTTACCCTGTTGGCTATACATTGATACGAACCTAGAGGACCCTCTCAACCTTACCATTTCTCCTCCGAATCCATAAGAGACATCGTTCGAAAAATCGAGCTCATGCGAGACATCATCAATCTCGCTCTCCGGCTTCCCTCGAACCACAACATCATGGCTGCAACAGCCCCCCATAATATCTGGAGAAGCCTAAAACAATAACAATTTTTCCAAAACAAAAGAAAAACAAGGACACCCCCCACAAAATTCCAATGGATACCCAGAAATTTTTTGGGGGAAAACAAGCAAGAAAGTGAAGAAAAATGTTTTTTTTTTATAGTTTTTCTTATTCAGGCTATATATCGGTTAAAAGCATGGGAAGGTAACGGAACCATGCACCGAGAAGAAGAAGAAGAAGAAGAAGGAGAAGGGAGGGAGAAAAGGGAAGGGAAGTTGTTGTCATGATGAGAGAAAGGTTGAAAGTTGCATGTTATTGTCTCTGTCTTTGGTTGTTTCAGTTCTGTCTGTTTCTTTTTTTTTTTTTTCCCGGTTGGCAACTTGGCATGATGTCCATGTTTAAAGTCAAAAGGTCTAAATAAAATAACTAAAATGAACAGAAAAATGTAGACAACCTTTGAAAACAGTTAGGTCGTTTGCACGAAGAAATTTGGTCGTCGATCAACACCTGAAAGTTATGTTGAAAATAAGTGAGAAATTTAGGTGTATAATTACGAGTTGTGCTATAGGTAAACATTTTGTATAAGATGCTATCGTTTATTAACATTTGATCTATTGGTTCTCGTCCAAAATAAATAAATAAATAAATAAAATCATTTAATTTATTTGATGAAATTTTAATGAATCCCCACTCCCATTTAATGATGAAGGCTAAGTTAATATAATATTTTATATTAATACTCTAAAATTTCTAATTTTCTATAAAATTAGAGAATTGGATTTGGATGACTGTAATGGTAAGTGCAAATATTATAAATAAGGGAAAAATTAATGTAAACGACTAAAGATTCGGATAATAACATTATCATTGAATAGTGTATTCACCCAATTGGATCGTGTACGCAAATTCCTCACTTATTTTTTATTATAATTTTCTTGGGTCAATCCATGTACCAAATTATTGCTATGTTAAAATAATACTATTCCTTTAAATGATAACGTAATTGAACAAATGAATTAAACTTGTAATAAATAAATAAATAAACAAATAACTTTCTTTTCTAATAATTATGAACGTGCAATATATTAAACATTTTTAAGACTTAATTAATCAAATATGTTTTTATTTTATTTAAGTTATCACTATCCCTTAGGTTTGATTTAGAAAGGCTTTTTAAGAGACTATTTTTGTTTTTAAAAAGTATAAATTAATTTTTCGTGATTGATAAATAAAAAACTAAGGTGCTTTTGTTTTAGGCTTTTAAAAGTCATGAGTGCTCTCTTAAGCCTTCGTGAGTAGTTTTTTAAAGCTGATTTATGCTCACTAAAAATTAAAAGATTAATATAACATTAAATTTCATGGTCATTATTAATCTCTCCGGTAAATTGCACAAACCACCATTGGGGTTTGTTAAAATTGAACCTTACTTCAAACTATGTACAAAATTGTATTTTACCTTAGTTTTTCATTATGACTGTTCGCTAATGATCTATTAAATTTCTGTTTTAAAATTTAGTAGAAAAAACAGTTAAAACAATGAAAGCAATAAAATATTATTTCTTATTTCAAAATTTTGTGTAGAAAATAGTGAACACAAAATAAAAACAAGATTTTATTATTTTCACTATTTTCACTAACCTAACAAAAACATAGGAAAAAGAAATGAAAATAGAAAGTTAACCAATCAATGATGATTAGTCGTAAAGAAAAAGTAGGGTAAAATGCAATTTGACATATAATTTGGGAGTGAAGTGCAATTTAAAAAAATCTCAAGAGTAGTTTGTGCAATTTACGCTAATCTCTATAATGCTTTTGTTTATTCTAGTCATTTGACATATGAAAATAATTTTATGATATCTTTACTAAAACAATACTCTTCTAGATTTTGTTTATTAAGAGTTATTTTTTACTTTTTTTTAATCAAATTATATTACTATAATTCTTGTTAGAGAGCTCAACAACTCTTCAAGGCATTACCAAAATAAAACCTTATTATAGTTACTGTTAAGATACCTTTTCGACAATAATTTTTTAGGGTTTAAATTTTGATACTCTCACTAAGAATATTAAGTGGGCCTTGATAGGTAAATGGTGCTAATCAAGTATTCAACAGTATAAAAGTGTGAATAATAAGCGAGTTGGCTTAAAATTGTGAATGTAAGGTGAATATATTTATTATTGTTAGCTATGTATTAAAGCATTATAAATTTGGACTTAAAAAATAATTAATTATAGCGAGGAGACACAACCAAAAATGGTTACATATCATATCAATTCTTTTTTTTTAACTAAAATAGTAGGAGGATAATATAGATGAAATAAATCTTTCTGTTTCACTGAGTGAACGAGCGACCGTTAAATTGTATATTCAATCGCATATGTCATATCATCTTTATTATTAATATAGATAAATAATTTATTGCTGCACTCTATTCTTATAATCTGAATAAGAAAAAATTCTACTCTTATAATTAGTATCAAATGTGTGAATTTTTGTATAAATAAAAAAAAATGTTCGTGTCACGTTAGGCAATGGACCAAATGTGATTTATCCCACTTTAGTTTTTGTCTCTCTTTTTGACTGTATGAAAATTAAAATAGACAATTTTGGGACAATCACACTTATAAAGTGTGGAATATTCCATTATAATGAGGTCCTGGCAACTCCATGAACTGAAGTTATCTAGCTTTTAAATGGGCTTCATTTACATGCTTAATCCTTGATTTTCATAGGTGAAACACATCGATTGAGAGGAAAATGAGTGCGTCAAGTCTTAGTTTTTTCATGCTCTCTAATGACCAAAAATTCATGTTTTGAATGAGTTAAATTGTAACTTTTGGTCAAGATCTCTACTCATTAATTTTTTGATTGATTTATATAGGCTTGAATCTCAAGGGGATCTTTTGGAAATAATGAACACAGGAAATAAAGGATGATGGAAGATTGAAGATCAATAAACTGAAGTAATTAGTTATTTGGGTGCTTGAGCGTCCTAGAGGCATCAAAGGAAAAATCTCTGCCACCTACGCACCCACATTGAGTAATCAAGCGTTCAGTCACAACACTGCATGATTTTTACTGATATCAATAGAATTCTTGGGACATTTTAGAGTGGCTACACGAAAAATAGTGAAGGGTAGGTTTTCTTAGGTTTAGAACACAAAAATAAAGAGGGAAGAAGGGTATCCAAGGATGGGAGAGCCAAGTTGCATCAATAGGAGGAAAGATTGGGGAATCATCACTCCATTTCTTGGTTTTTCATGGTTGCTTCTTCTATTTTCTATTCCTTCTTCTTCCCCATCATGAATAACTAGATTTATTTAGTTAGGGTGATGATGTAACTTGACTTAGATGATGTGTACTTGGACTTTTTTTGCTTAATACAAGTTTTTATTTCCATTATTTGAGTGTTTTTCATTGTTATTATTAATGCAATTTGTGATTTGGCCATTCATGAATTGATTTAGCGTTCATGTATTGAATACAAAAATGATATGGGTACATTACATTTGGATGCCACCGTACAACTACCATCAATTTTATACAGATATCATTGTATTTCATATTTGTTTCCAAATTTAAAAACCTACACTCGCACACGCTCCCAAATCCCAAAACCCTCAGATCTCAATTCCAAAGCAAAACCTCACGTCTCCTCCTCGTCCTCCTCACTTGTCCGCTGTGGTTACCACATTCATTTTTTTTTCGTTCTTCTTCATCCGTCGTCATATTTCTTCTTCTTTTCTGTTCACTGTAACACCTCACTTTTTGCTAAACGTAAACATTTTGTTCTCTTTTATGTAATAACCAATATTTAATTATTATTAGGGATATTCTTGAACTATACAATAATAATTTATTAATAAAATAATGATATTCTCTTAATCACGCTAATTTAAAACTTTTGATGATTCGTCAATTGGGCTTACGGAGTTACGGGTTAGAAGTTAGTATCGAGCTCGTCGGTCTGCTGGCCCACTCTACTTCAGACACCTGAGACCCATGTACGACCCACTTTATCTATGTTTAAAAAATAATTGTCAATTTCAGTCCTAATTCTACACATAAAAGTATTAAAAAAAAAGTTACCCATTTTGCTTTTTTTGACGCACGTCGCATCACACATGTCCTTTCTATGACACTAGATATTTCTAGAAGAAACTTTTTCTCCTTTTTTTTCTTTCTCTAGCCGTGCACTCCAATGGCCAAGACCTAGACCACCAGAAGTTCTTGAAATTCAAGAAGCCAAACCTGCTTGCCTTCGCTAGAGAGATTAACCCTGACCTAGCTGATGAGTGGTTCCAAAGAGATCGAGCAAATCTACGAGGATCTACCATGCACGGACGAGCAGAAAGTCCATTTTGCTACTCGCATGTTGAAGACCCAGGCCACACACCAGTGGTAGGGGAAGAGGCCCCTACTCTAGCAAGGCAACCAGAACAACTCATTGGAGGCCTTCAAGACTGAATTATATGGCAAGTACTTCCCTCAGTCGCCCAAGAGACCATGCTGTCGCCGAGTACACGACCAAGATTGATAAGTTGTGCAAGTTCCCAGCACGCAGTCCTTGAATCTTTTCAAGTTGACTTGCCGGGTCCTCTAGGGTTCGCAATCCGCGAGGCCCAATCACGAAGCCAAACGGACCTTCCCTAGAGGTCCATAACAGTATCAAAACAATTGAATGAACAATTATTTTAAAAAGGACAGATAACAAGCAACCAACCTTATTAAAATTAATCTATTTTTGTTTTAAATCTTTTACTTATTTTCATGTCTTTTATTTATGGTCAACACTTTCATGTCTTTCACTTATATCAATACAACATGAAACTAAGGATTACAAGTTTCAAGTTGGTTTAATGTTATTCAAAGTGATCCTTTGGTATATGCATGTGCTTGTAAACTGGTGTGTTGTGTCTTGTTGGTGTTTGGTTTGGCCTTAAACTGTATGGCGAAGTTTGTGATGCACCTGCTATGTTGCATGGAGACAACTTAGATCACTATTATGGTTGACGTTGCACTTGATCATTACCATTTACCACTCCCAACATTCTCACTCATTTTTTATCATCCAACATTATTAAATTGAACAACTGCCTTTCGGACAGAGATGCCAATATTTCTAGGCAAAGATGCTAACCTCTAGACAAAAACACCAACACTATATGGATAGAGACGCTAACACTACGATTTAGTTGGTGGGCATTGTGAATTTCATCTCCAAGTTAACCAGATAACAATGGGCTAATTGGGTGGGTTTATTAAAGAATATCAATCGCTCCTACTGGCCCAATCATCCAACTCGTGTGCTACTTTTATTTGGTAGAGATTCGAGGTAGGATTCTTGGTTAGTATTGTTTTTCTTCCTTTTGACACTCGAAAATAGTTAGTTATCACTCATAAATTATTAACTGTTCATGGAATATTAGGTCAGGTTGTAATCTGTTCACTTATAAAGTGATATGAAAAATACTTTGTGTACACTACTTTTCTGCCACTATATTAAATGCACATTTTCTCTCTCCTCTTACCCATTCTCCCTCGCACACGTAAACTCCTCTTCTTCTTCTCTTTCCATTTTTTTTTCTCTTTCCCCCTCAAGCTCCTCTTCCTTCTTCTTCATTTCCTGCTTTCTTTTTTTTCCTCTCTTCTCACATCACTCTCCCTTCTTCTTTCTTCTTGTTCATTTTTTTTTTTCATTTATCATAAACATTTTTTTCTTTTATTATTTTTTTCAGTTTTCTTGTTTGTTTTGCTTCATTTATCACATATGCTATCTTGATATAAAATTTTCTTCATTTTTTTTCTTCACAAGACATTATGGATCTCAAAGATATCATTTTTGTTTTCGTCACTTTTTTTGTTTTTAGTTATTCAAAAGTTTGTACATGTGCAAAAAAAGTTTGTGCATGGTTGTTCAAAAGTTTGTAAGTTTTCTTTTTTTTGCTATGTTTTCATTTTTATGCTTGTCATAGTATTTGTTTTAAGTTAAAAAAGTTTGTACATATGTGTAAAAAAGTTTGTGCATTATTATTCAAAATTTTGTGCACATGAGCACTAACGTTTTCTTCTTCGTCTTCGTCTTTGTGTTCATTTTCGTTTTCCATCATATTTTTTTTTATTTTTGATTATTCAAAAGTGTGTGCATGTGTCTTGAAAAGTTTGTGCATTACTATTCAAAAGTTTATAAACTTGAGTACCAAAATTTTCTTATTTGCCATTTTCATTTCATTTTTATCTTATTCTTTGTTTCTGCTTATTGAAAAGTTTGTGTGCGTTAACTCAAAACACCACTAGAAAAACACTCTCTACTGAAGGGTTTAATGACTAATTATGATAAACTATTGGCGGATTTTATTGTTTCCGGTGGATTTTGAGTTGGAAAGTAACGTCACTGGTAACTAATTACCGGCGGATTCTATATCCGGTGATAAATACTAGTAGATATATCCGACGATAAATAGTTACAGAAATGTTGCCTATGTGATGATTATCGACGGATATATCTGCTGGTAATTAGTAGTATTATAATAATATTATTTAACATACTGGCGGATATATCTGCTGAAAATATATAAAATTAGAAAAATTTGTAATTGTAAATAACAAAATTAATATTAATTAAAATAAAATTAAATATTCAATACATTTAATCTTCATAAAAATGAATATCATTTAAAATAATATTAAAACAAAGAATAATAAAAAAAGGAAATCAAGAGTGGTCACCACTATGGCGAGGTGGGCTAGGGCCGGGGGTGTATCTAGAGTTCATCAAATTCTCGCCATCATCTGCGTTGTTGTGAGGGACAGGAGCACTGGGGATATGCTAGTCATCATCGTTGTCCTCTAAGCTGTCCGTTTGCCTATAAATATGACCACATGTGGAAGAAGCTGGAAGCCATCTTTTCCTTCATCTATAGGTTTTCCTTCTCCTGTTGCTCCTGTTGTGTATTTAACTCTTCTCAAAGGCAGGTCACCTCCTATTGCAGCTGCATGGCCTGGGTGTGGAGTTCAGTATTGAGGCCATGAACGACATGATGAACGCCATCCTTAGTAGGCATGGCAATGGACCCAGAAGCAGTGCTAGCAGTTGATCTTCCTCTTCGTCCCCCTCTCCGAGTCGTCTTGAGGAGAATTTCCCCTGACCCATATGTGTCGTTTCTGTTCATACCATCAATGACATCTAACCATAGTGCCTCCTTATTAACTTTTAGGACGTCAGCTCCACCTTCATCGTCGCCAAGGCTCTTTGATCTCGCCTCTTCTAGTTTTTGTTTGAACATCGTCTATAAGAAAAATAACAAAAAAATCACATAGTTAGCAACACAATTCAATTTACAGTATACATGTAATGAAGAAATTAATTATTAATTAAATTAGTACTTATTGTTGTGTTCTCAGATTGTGAATCGACCCAGACAGTCTTCTAACGACCCCTCTCATCATTCTTTAGGTGAGTATGCCTAAAGACCTTTGACTTAGAGGGAAGTCTGCCCAACCCTCAAACTTGTATTTAGTTAAATATATAATATATCAGTAAACTAAATTAATTTGAACAAATTAAAATGAAGAATTAAATTAATAAATTTAAAATATTACCAGTCTCTCCCTCATGGACTGTAGGGTAGTAGACCCACCAATGTGCATCGCTCCGCCCCCCTCTCTTTGTTGAATGTCTTGATGCCTTGAACTTCTAAGATTTGTCTTTAAACTTCTTTGTGGCCCAAATTTGCCACAGTGCATCTAGCATCTCCTAAGTCATCCAAGAGAAGGGATTTTGTCCAACCCGTCCTTGATCACCCTGTACAATTGTTGCAGTCATTTCTTGCTCTATAATAGAAGGCTGCATACATAGCGTCATTGTCCTCATCAAAAAGGAAGTGCTCCTACACATAAAATTAATTAAACATAATTAAACATATTCCATTAAACATAATAAAAAAATCAGGCATAATTATATATATCTTCCAAGCGTCATACGTGTGCCTCCTTTCCTTATTATGAATAATTGTCCAATACGGTGCAAGGCAATTAAATAATTTTAGTAACACTTAACCAATACTCGTGCGATCTAGCCTAATCTTTATGCGAGAATCGTTCGACAAACCTTGCAAAAAGCCAAGTCTAGCAGAGTCCATGTCTGGCTGAGATATGAATTGTGGCATGTGAGTTGAATTAATCGATGTTAGAGGAGGAGGATGTGGATGAGTTGTCTCCTCAATGTTGGGTTAGATTGGTCACCCGTGATTCTGGAGATAATTATATATTTATATATTTACTTGAATTAAATTATATTTGTATATACTTATTTAGTTATACTCTGCTCAACAATTGAATCAATAACCCACTAGTTGAATTAGTAACATAGTGACCCACTACTTTGACCAAATCAATAACGAATCAAGTTTAATTGTTATGGTCTCCACCCATTGTTCGAGGTCCGTACATTTAACTACCCCGTTCTATATTCTGCTTAGGTATTTCTATTCCCATGTGAAACTTAGTTTTAATCCGCTTTGGTCCTCTATTGTTTGCAATTTGTTTATATTATTATAGCATGTTTGATTTTTAGGTGAAAACACTCTTAATTGATTCTAGTAGCCACCAAAAATAAAAATTTAGGGTTTCTCACTTCTAGAACTCTTGAATCAATTCTAATTATTTTTAACTAAAAATGAACATGCACTTAGTTTTAATTGTTTGATTAAGACCTGTTTAGGGTTCTTGGGAGTCCGCCCCCAAAACAATGTGAAACCAGAGATTTATGAAATCATAACCACAAAAATCTCCACTTGACTTTCCTACCCTGACACACTAACAAAGAGATGTCCTGTCCCAACCTGCCCAGAGATCTGGCAACCAAAAGAAGCTTAATTCCCAGCATCTGCGCTATCTAAGTTCTTTTGGACCCGTATTAAAAGAATCCCATTCATGCCCCCACCACCCAAGTTACCTTTATTGTCCATTCCACTCATGATCGTTATTCCATGGCAAATGACACTGTAGAAAAATATATTTTTTGATATCTCAGTTGAAAAACTACACCCTCCTAACATTTTGCACCCCTTCTTTCTCTCATGATATGATGAGAAGATGATAAGATAGTTTTCCACTTTCTCGTTACCTCTATCTTTTGTCTCTATTTTCTTCCCTTTTTCATTTGCTAACATGTGCTTGATATAAATGTGGAATCCTGATTGTAATCAATATCCAGCTAAGCAGCAACTCATAATGAAGAATTTTGGTCGATGTTTTCGCTGTCACTAATTAATAATAGAAAGAAAGCAATATACAGCCATCCCTTTCTCGTGCATTTCTTCAACTACCAAGAGCCTTTGTTAGGAGAAGGGAACCCCACATTGCGGCTACGGTCAAAAAGCCTATCAAAACGTATAGGTACAAAAAAAAATGTACAATAAATAAAGTAGAATAAATAGATAAAAAATTAAAAGGTAATTAATTCAGTATTGGAATTAAAAATAAATAAATAAATAAATAAAATCAAAAGGTAAAAATAATACAAATGTGAAGATAAATTTCTTCATCTTCCTACCCACCGAGGTTAAAAAGGTGGTGCGAGATACGTGAACACTTCTAATCTTTTAATGTGCTGCAATGACGAACCATGTGAACAATAATTTGATTGTTGCAACGTTCCTGCTCCATGTGGTGGGTCCCATCTAAAGCATGACTGTATTAGCTTCCTATAAATGAAAATCGCCTACTAACAACCACATTGCAATAGATCTCACTTAATCAAGGCTATTTGCAGCCTTAAATTATGGCGTTAATTTATGACATCTAAAAATATTGCTTTCCCTTACTAAATAAGCAGTGTCAGAGGACAAAGACATTAAACTTTTAGAAACTAATAAACCACACATTAGGACTATCAAGGCAAACGAGCTTGTTCAATTAAAACCGCTCAAGTCATTAAAGCTTAGGCATGACAATGATGTCAAGAGGTTCGTTTTCCCACCATAATATCAATCCCTTCCCCAATCCAAATGCTTGTACCTCTAATACATCCAAAAAAAGAAAGAATAAGAAAGGAAATAAATCTCTGGTAGCAACAGACTAAAAGTTTATCATATTTGCCTCTAGATTACTGCAACTAAGTACTGAAGTTCAATCCCCAGGGTTAATATTGCTCCAATTCTCAGCAACAGTCATATTCATATAGGACAATGACTTAAGTCTCACAAATTAACACTATTATCCTATTTTGTCAGTGAAAAAAAACTATCCTGGTTCCTGAACATAAGAAACCTCACTCCCTCTCAATTGTCAAAAACTTCAACAACCTTTGACCAAAGATCCCAACAATTTTATTTTTCATACATTGAAACAAATTATGGTTTTGATGTTTTGGACGATGTGCCGGTCTCAAACCGAGTATAGAAGGTTAAAAGTTATAAACCAAACCAACATACCAGTCAAGAGATTGGCTTAAAACGAATGATGGTGCTAACAAAAGAACAATCAAATTATCTTGAGATAAAATTAAGAGATTACAGTATCCTGTTATCCATTTCTATATCTATTTCTATATTTATGTATAAGGTAAAAGAAGCCATTTGTTCAACAAATTTGGTTCACTTAAGAGGGGTAAATTCATTTTCTGTTGCAACGGTTACATGGAAATAGATTTGAACCAGCACTCATCTTCTCTATTGGTTGGGGTTTAAAAAGCAACTTTGAAGAAGAAAGATGTAAATGGTTAAAAGGAAAATACGAATGTTACAGAAAAAAGTATATGATTTTCACCTATGAGGATGAATCAAAACCATTGATGAACAAGAACGCCACTTTGTCTAAGAGAATTGAAGAGCTCCAAGCATTGTTCATATGTTTTCTCATACTTTGAACTCCTCTGCCCAGGGCAACATCTCTGCCACCTGTTATAATGACATTCAAGGAAAATCTCATCTACCAAACAGATAGCCCCAGTTTCAAACAACCTCGGAATCAGGTCGAATTCAGTGCCCTCCACATCCATCTTCATCACAACAAAATCATTCCTCGAAACAGTGTTCTTCAACCAGTGAGCAAAATCAAACCCTTGGATCTTCTCCACTTCACCATCAAAATCCCCCGAACCCAAAGACTGCAGCGGCTGAATTCTACCCATCCCCCTGCCTTTAACCTCAACATGCTCACCGGGGTCGCGATGAATCTCAAATGTCAAGGTCTCATTCTTCACCCATGCAGCATAAGGAAGCAAAGTGACCCCTTTCTTCAACCCATACTCCGGATGAAAAGTTCTATCAGCCTCAATTGCATACACATGGAAGGTCTTGTTCTGCTTAGGGTACTGTTTCTTAAACCAAGATCCAATACTAGACCCATAGCTTCTGGCTCCAACATCCACATATAAATACCTATTCTTAAAGCTTATATCAACAACTGAAGAAAGGTACTTAATGTTCTTCAAATTCCTTTTTAAAGTAAGCCATGGTTTCAATGGCTCCTCTAAAATCAAAGGCTCGGCATTTTTAACCAACTCATGCTTATACCCTGGAACAGAGCACTTCCCATATGAATCATGATCATCAAAATTCACTAGTCTATGAACATCACCATCATCATCATCACACTCTTTTTTCAAAACAATTTCACGTATACGAGGCATTGAAGAATCAAAACCTTTTATGTCACGCGATTTCACTACTGAGAAGCAAGAATGGAACAAATCAAGAAAAGAATTGAAGCTATACGTATCTTTAGGGTTTACCAAATGGAACGCTGCGAACCCTTCGGGTTTCAGCGTCCGTGAGATTTCGGCGGCGAACTCCGACGGCTTCTCCGACCGCTCCAGCGATCCCTCACCGGAGAACACAAAGTCGAATTTGCCAGCCCCGAATGGAATCTTGTGACCGCGGCCGAACTTTACAAGCGGCTTCACCGCCTTCCTCGCGATCCCGACAGCGCTCCGGACGCCAATATCCCTCAGAGCAAAGACGTCTCGCCCGGTTGGCGTCTCCACGCACAGCGACTTCGACGCCGGCGAGAGGTAACCGCCGGCAATTAGATCCTGGAACACCGACGAGTAGAAGCGGACTCCAGCTTTCCATTCCTTGCTGGTGTAAATCTCCGGCTGAGCCGTAGAAGCGCCGGCAGCGGAAGCGGACTCGGCTGCGAGGGTTCCGGCTCCTGCGCCGGCAATGACGAGGCTGAGAGTCTCGTGCAGGGAGAAGAAGCAGAAGTCGCCAACGGTGCAGGATTCTCCGGCGATGGCGATGACGTAAGCGAAGCGAACTCCGATGAGGAAAACGCCGAAGAGAAGTAACCGTATCATAACGTTCGAGAGAGAGCTGGGCTTTCCTGCGGTAGGTTCCATTGTAGCCGTTGTGCACTTTTTTTTTTTCCTCACAAAATTAAAAAATTGTGAAAAATAACAAAAAAAAAAAATGGTTGTTTAAACTTGTTATCGGGAGCAAAACCGAGCTGAAGTGTGGTTGGCTCCGATCAAAGGTTTTGGTGCGGTGGCAGATATTGGGAAATAGAGAAGGAAGCGAGGGGCAAAACAGGAAATCATGCTGTGAATGAAAATGAGAAAGCAAGGTTATTCTTTTGTGTGTGCGCGCGCTCGTTTCTATGGAGAAATGAAGTGTGAGTTCATGACTCGGGAGTGTGACTCAGTGATGGTAGTGTTGTGCGGGGGTTGCACTTAGCAGAGAAAGAAATGGAGAGAAGGGAGAGAGACAGAAAGAGAGATAAAGGGGAGAAGGTGGCGGAGGGTTACCGGAATAGCCGGTTGCACGGGAAAAGCATAAAGTGAAAAGCGAGGCGAAATGAGCTGCGTTGATAAAGGAAAGGGACAGTAGCCAGTAGCATCTCTTCTAGCTCGAAATTGGCCCCGGAATTTCCTTAATTACATTGCTATTTGCTCTGTCAATCAACTCTGTAAAAAGGTTTTAATTTTGATGCATTTTTATTTTAAAACGTTTTATAATGTTAATTGCTTGACGAATACTATAACCATTCTCTCAAATACTAAATAAAACAAGAATCGATTATTTCTTAAAATTTCAAGATATTAACGACAGTTATTTTACTTTATTTAATAAATTTAGTAGATAGGAGGATATTTAGGAAATTAGGTAATATATCGAATAATTATTTTTGCACATTTCTTCTTTGCACATCTGTTGCACACCCACGCTATTTTACTAAAATTTTCTATTGACTCAGCAAATTGTTCCGTCCATTCCTTTTGATTCTTCATTTTTGTTCATTTTCTTTTAATTTCGTGCTTCATTTTTTCTTGTTTCGTTGTTGTTCATTCTCTCTCAGTGTATTGATTCGTTTTGGTTTATGCTCGATCATGCTAGTTCGTTCATTTTTTATCTGTTATGTGCTTTCTCATTCTATAATTGATGTGCATATTTCAGATACGATTTAGTGACACAACCTTTTATTATATTCAGATACAACCATTTCGTGAACTCAGACCTAACCTTATTAAATAATACGACCTAACCATCTTACAAAGATGGACACAACCACATTATATACACAGACTTATCTTTTATGTTACACAGACACAACCATTACATGGATCTTAAAAGCATGATCTAAGCAAAGAGAGAAAAAAAAAAGTAGAACATAAACAACCATTTTGTGAAAACAGACACAACCTTACCAAAGTAAAAAAAACCTAACATTTTTGTTGTTTAAGACAACCAGTTTAAATAAACAGACACAATCTTTTATTATAGTCAGACCCAATCTTTTCGTTAACTCAGACCTAACCTTATTATACAATATGACGTACCCGTTATATATATACACACACACAAAGCTGGACATAACCACGTTATATACATAGACCTATCTTTTATATTATACAGACACAACTATCACATAATTGAAGCAAAGAGAGAAAAGAAAAATAGAACATAAACAACCATTTGGTGAAAACAGACACAACCTTACCAAAGTAAAAGACCTAACTTTTTTATTGTTTAAGACATAGCTAGTTTAAATAAATAAACACAATCTTTTATTATAGTCAAACACAACCTTTTTGTGAACTCAGATCTAACCTTATTAAATAATATGACCTAACCGGTATATGTATGTATATACACACATACACAAAAAATTGGACATAACCACGTTATATACACAGACCTATCTTTTATATTATACAAACACAACCATCACATAATCGAATAAAAGAGAGAAAAGAAAAGTAGAACATAAACAACTATTTGGTGAAAACAGACACAACCTTACCAAAGTAAAAAACCTAACCTTTTTGTTGTTTAAAACACAACCAGTTTAAATAAACAAACATAATCTTTTATTATAGTCATACATAACCTTTTTGTGAACTCAGACCTAACCGTATTAAATAATATGACCTACCCGTTATATACACACACACAAAAAAAGCTGGACATAACCACGTTACATACACAAACCTATCTTTTATATTATACAAACACAACCATCACATAATCGAAACAAAGAGAAAAAAGAAAAATAGAGCATAAATAGCCATTTGGTGAAAACAGACACAACCTTACCAAAGTAAAAGACCTAACCTTTTTGTTGTTTAAGACACAACCAATTTAAATAAACAGACACAACCTTTTATTATAGTCAGACACAACATTTTAGTGAACTCAGACCTAATTTTATTAAACAATATGACCTAACCGTTACATATATACACACACAAAGCTGGACACAACCACCTTATATACACAGACAGACCTAACTTTTATATTATACAAACACAACAATCACATAATCGAAGCAAAGAGAGAAAAGAAAAATAGAACATAAAGATGGACAAAACGAAAGATAAACAAATGAAAAGATGAAGAAATAATTAGGCGCAAGAGCTATTAAAGGAGAAAAGTCGTGAGAGAGAACGCGAAATGTGAAAGGTGAGAGAGTGGAAAGACGGTTCTACATTTTTTGAGTTGCACAGTAGTGTGTCTGAATTATAAAGGGATGTGCAACTGGTGTACACTGTAGAGGTGTGCAAAAATTGGGACTCATATATATAACCACATTTGACTTTGACCTATTATATCTAGTTATCTTGTTAATATCCGGTATTTTTTTCCTTCAAAATAATACAACAAATCAGAGAAACCAATTGGACGCACCCTTGTAGCTTCACCTCCCTTCACACCCACTGTCTCCATTTCCCCTTCCACCACCCAGGAAAGGATTATTAGTGAACAACAAATGGTGGAACACCAATAACAAAAAAAAGACTCTTCCATCAATATATTATGTGTCTCCAAACCAGAATAATGGTAGAAGACATATCCTCATAGTCGTGGCCTCTTCAACTCCACAAAGGGACTAAACCAATGACAAACGCTGGTGTACCTGAGATAGGTGGCAACGATGTGGTGGATCTCAAATTCTGGTAGCAATAGATCAGCGACAGGACAAATCCAGTAGCCACGCAACAGATCTAGACAACCTAGAGGAGGATAAAGGGGGTAGTGGTGAAAGTCATCATAGGTGGAGGATAGTGGCGATGCGACAAATGTGAAGCTTGCTGGGGTGAGCTCGTCCAAGGACACGACAACCAACAAGGATGTAGAGGTGGAACGAGGAAGAAGCCACGGGTAGTGGGTTGGGTGGTGGTTAGCAATCGATAGTTGTAGAGCATAGTGATTACCACCGCCAAATATGAATGTTAGTATGTCACGTCAGAGCTTTTATAGGGGCAGCGGCCCTACATGCGATCACGTCCTAAGTTAGAGCGTGACATTTTCTAAGCAGCCCTTTAGAGAAACCCTGAACTCATCGTAAGAGTCATTCCACCAAAAGAAAAATGACTCTGATACGAAGGAGCTCGGTATGACCAAGATGAAAACGAAGTCCTTCATTATTTCCTCGTTTTCAAAAAGTTTTACCTGCAAGAAGTCAAAGGTCTTACAAGACACAGACACAACACATATATGTATAAAATTATATATTTATAATAATATTAAAATATTTTCATTGATATCATACTACTAATTTTTTATATTTTCCAAACCCTTTTCAAAGTATATATAACATTCAAGATATTTTCATATGCTAATACTTGCTAATTTTCTAAGAGTATATATTATTATAAATTATTTAATATTTCAAATATTTTTTACTTGGATATGACATAGATACGACTCAAAAAACTTTCAAATATAATTCAGACACACTTGAACATGGATAATTATGACTTTTTTTATTTAAACACTTCCGGACACGTACACCAAGTGTGTTGAACAAGTGTTTTTGTGTGTCTATGTTCGCCGGTGTGTTAAACATAGAAACACAACAATCTTATAAATTATCTAATTCCTAATTTTTGACAAATCTAAAGTGCATGTGAAACTAGCTTGCTAATAATAATAATAATAATATATTTTGCGCCGTTTTAGGTATTTTTATTCCAATGATAGGCCAAAGTTGCATGGTTCCATAAGGAAGAGCAGAAACCCTGACGGATGGGTAGCTGATTGGCAGCATGTGACAAGAGCAGTACTGTACTCCTGATCCGTTGTGAGTTATAAGTTAATATCCAAACGGTAATAATCATGACAACTTAATTTCGTGACACTAACTGTGAGTTTTATGCATCAAATCAACAATAAAAAAAGTTATAAAAAATTATATATAATAAAAAATTAATTTGAAAAGACTTATACAGAGCTAATTGTTATTTATTTTTAATATGAGATATGTTATATCAACATAAAAAATCAAGATTCATTCAATATCGACATGAGTCTTGATCTTTTGTATGTTTACTCAATATCATGTAAAAATAAAATTCACTCAATATTTACTCTTCAAATGGAAAATGGAAGACTTTTTATTTAATATTTTTATTATCACTTTTTAATACATCTTAAGTACGTAGTATGTATAACATTTCCTTTTCATATGATTAAGGAACGATAGTTTTTTTTTTTCCTTTTTAATAATGTAAGAAAAATATTGTAATAAATAATAATTGTACTAAAGCATATCCCGATTAAAAAAAAAGACATAATTGATTAAAACATTAATTTCAAATCTAATTTTTTTAAAAAATTATTAACATTATTATTCGAAATAATAAATATATACATGAAAGAAAAATTAGGTTGATTACCCATTAAAAGATACTCCACCAAAAATGAATTCAGACATTTTAGGAAGATTATTATATTTGTGATATAAGAAGGATAAAGACGAATCTGAAAATCTGAATCTGACACAAGAACAAAGATAACTCCAGTACTCCACTTTGCCAATAACTAGAAAACCTTCAATTCAACCTATAAAAAATGACCCTATGTCACGTGTTATCATTGGAAGCTCACGTGACCGAGTCATAGACCGAGTTAGGATGGCATCGGTGGTGTGAGTCACGGGGGTTGAAGACACTTGAAAAGAGGGATCGAAACACACAGCCTTTCCGTGAAATGAAATGCCCAAACCAGTGCTGCTTCTGTGGGCGGCAAGCATGGCCCACACGACACGTCGTTTGAGTCTTCAGGAGAGGTTGTGCTCTTTGCATCCAATTGGATGTGTTAACGGTCACAGCATCGTAGCTAATGAAGAGAGCGACGACATATCACAATACCCATCACGTGCGTTTTCGTTTTATTTGGATCAGACTTCACAGCTATGTGATGTATCACTGTCAGTTCAAGACTCAAATTTTCACATTATTCCTCTCTTTGGATTACCTTTGGAAAAAAAAAAAAAAGTCCCCACTTATTAATTAAGGAAATAGCAATAAAAAGTTTTAAGTTTTTTTAACGCATTTAATATATTAAAATGTTAAAAGTTTTATTTTTTAATGAATTTTTTAAAAAAAATTTAACACGTTTATTTAGAGTATTTATTAGCAATTTTTTTAAAAAAATATTTTTTTTTAAAAAGATAGTAAAATATAACTGAAAGTTTGTTACAATTTAGAAACCTACGCTCACTTTAAAAAAAAATGGATGAAGGTATAGTTCTTTTTTTAGTATTTTAAAAATTATATTAATTAGGGTTAATTATGTTTTTAGTCCCTGTAAAATTAGAAAGTTTGGTTTTAGTCCCTGTAAAATTGTAAAATTAGGTTTCAGTCCCTAGAGTGGAGTGAGGGTTGATTGGGCTGACGTGGCGCTGACGCGGCGCGCTACGTGGGATGCCACGTGGCATAACCCAAAACCCAACCCAAACCCATGACCCGAACCCAATTATGGACCCGACCCGTTTTTATTTTTAAAAAGAGAGAGAGAGAGAAAGAGAGAGAGAGAGAGAGAACCCCCAGCCCCAGCCTCGATTCCCCACCCCGCCCCAGTGTCTCCCAGCCCCACCCATCCCGCTCACCCCCACCATCAGCGGCGGCGGCTACTCCACC
>QANU01094629.1:60261-96480 GCA_003254905.1 Nissolia schottii | reverse complement strand
GGGTGGGTGGGCGTGGGAGACACCGGGGGGAATCGGGGCTGGGGCTGGGGCTGGGGGTTCTCTCTCTCTCTCTCTCTCTTTTATAAATAAAAACGGGTCGGGTCCATAATTGGGTTTGGGTCATGGGTTTGGATTGGGTTTTGGGTTATGCCACGTGGCATCCCATGTGGCGCGCCGCGTCAACGCCACGTCAGCCCAGTCAACCCTCACCCCACCCCAGGGACTAAAACCTAATTTTACAGTGACTAAAACTTTTATGCAGGGACTAAAACCAAACTTTCTAATTTTACAGGGACCAAAAACATAATTAACCCTATTAATTATTTTTGAATTTAACACAACATGCATACTACTTAAATTACTCGAATTTTTTACATATAAATGGCTCCATAAGGAACCATTTCTTAGAGTATGTTTGACAAAAATAATTTACGGGTTTGAAGTCGCCACCCTTTATGGCGATTTAAGACCCTTAATTTTTTTTTTTTAAAAAAGGGTTGAAATCGTCATTCCGAATTTTTTTTAAAAAAGGGAGCTGAAGTAAGGGTGCATGCCTCTACTGCTTTTCTGAAATCGCCTCAACCTGTGGCGATTTTAGGTTTGTTTCTTTTTTTCTTTTCTTTTTTTTTAAATTCTGAAATCGCCCTGTACTATGGCGATTTCAGAATTTCAACCCATACTTTCGTAAATTTATGTCTAGACCCATATTTTAGAATCCCCTATAATCTAAAATCACCCAAATGTTAATACCCCAAATTACTCACCATTAGATTAATTATAGTTACTTGAAGGTATAATTTTTAGCAAAATTAAATTGTAAATATAAATAAAACTCTTTAAAAAAAATTATACTTAAAAATATAAATAAAATAAATATTATTTTATTCAATCCAAACAAACTCTATTCTTTCTAAAATAAATTATTGGATGATGATGAAGCAATTTCTTTGGTATACTTTATCCAATAACAGGTGACATTTTATATGAAGTGTAACTTTATCATTGGATGCAACACAATTTATCTAAGTACTCTATAATCACACACTAATTTTTATCAGTTTTATAGTTTTTCTTATAAGTGGCTGCACTTCTTAAAGAATACATAAAAATTTTAATACATTGAACGTACTGAAAATTTTGATATCTTTTATTCTTAATTCCTTAGCAATTTTTTAATCCGTATTTTTCGAAGTTAATGAGAATTTAATTATTAGTTATGTTATTACCTTATAAAATCGAGGCTTAGAGGTGACGATTGATCACTAATTGCATTTCAATTAATTCGTAAACTTTTTGAATAAAGAAATTGACTTGTAAACTTTTGAGACGAAGCATTTTGGTTTGAGTAGAGGAGAGAGTGAAACCTTCATGGAATCGATGATGTAGGCAAAGTACTGTGTCTCTGAGGTTTTATACCTTCTTGTTTATCTATGGCTAATATACGGCTTAAACTAGACAAGTACGGAGAGTACTCTTGTCTCCCCTTCGGAGCATTTGATTGTTCCTACATTAAATTGTGCTTTAGATTTTTTTTATGGGTATTCTCATTGTTTTCTTATGGCGGGCCTGTGATTTGGGTTTAGGAGAAGAAATTTTTTTTTTTTTTTGAAAGGACTTAGTCATTACAAAATAGCACAAGCATGCTTTTTCTTGGAATTCAAGAGGGGTAACAAGGGCTAGCTCTTAATCTCCATTCAAAAGAGATTTTTCTATTCAGATATGTCAAATTCATTGAGACATCATTTCCGTTTAAGGATTCCCAGTCATCCCCACCAACATCCATCATCTCAACTCCATTACTTGGGGTTAGCACATGTATATATTAGAGTAATGAATGTATTTCATTAGCTTTAGTTGGTTAGTTATTTAACAGCTAGCATAGTAACTGATTCTGTTTTCTGTTACAACAACTTACTGATATGCAAGTTTGTTTTCTTTGCAACTGTACACATATATATGACTTACTTGTCAATCAAGTACAACCAAGTTCATTCATTCAATACAATTCACATTCACTCATCTCATTTCTCTCTAGCGCAATATGGTATCAGAGGCGATTCTTTGATTTTTCCACATCGTTTCCCAATTCTTTCTTCAATTTCTTCATCTGCAAGGTTCTGCAACTCAAGGCTGTGAATTTTCTTCAGGAAACTTTGGAACTCAATTTCAGTTCCTCATTCTTTCCTGCAAAATTCGAAAAGTTTTGAGGTAGTTTCACCCTAAATCTCAGGTTCTTCAATTTTCTTTTCAGTTCCTTTGAGATTTTTCTTGGTGGCTAGCAGAATCCATTCTTGATTTTCTCCATTTTTCCTCTGAAATTTCAGCCCCTGTGTCCTGAAATTTTTAGCATCTGTTCTTTGCATTTTACTGCAATTTTTCCCTTCGATTTCTTCTTATGGCTGCTCAAAACCTGGAAGATTTCACAAATCCCTATTCGATCCTACCTTCTGATGGTCCTGAATTTTTGTTGGTGTCTCAACCACTCAGTGGTGACAATTACCATTTTTGGTTTCGTTCTATGAAGATGGCCCTCACTGCCAAGAACAAATTGGCATTTGTTGATGGATCCCTGCCCAGGCCTGAACAAGATCCCATTCTCATTGCTTCTTGGGATAGAATCAATAGCATTGTATGCTCATGGTTCCTCAATTCGGTGAGCAAGGACATATCAACAAATGTTATCACTCACACCACAACTGCTGAAATATGGCAAGACCTCAAAGATCATTTTCAACAAGGCAATGACCCACGGATTTTTGAGCTGAAAAAGGAATTAGCCAACACTACTCAAGGTTCTTTAACCGTGACTCAAAACTGTACTAAATTGAAATCCATTTGGACTGAATTAGCAGACTATCGTCCCTTACTTTCTTGTAACTGTGATGGCACTAAACAATTCTTGAAATTTCTGGAAACTGAGCTAGTGATTGGGTTCTTAATGGGATTGGATGATTCTTATTCCACCATTAGAGGTCAAATCCTCCTGATGGATCCAATACCTCAAATAAACAAGGTTTTCTCCCTGGTGATGCAAGAGGAGAAACAAAGGGCTGTAGGTGCTGATTCTCAGGTAACTTTTGCTGTAAGAAATATTCAAGATGCAAAGAGGGTGAGCTCGGGTGACAATTCAAAATGTGCAAATTGAGGAGTGCTTGGCCATACCAAAGAGCAATGCGACAAGATTATTGGTTATCCTTCTCACTACAAGAAAGGCAAACACAAGAACAACTCCGCTCACCAAGTCTCTAAAGTTACTGATTCTGCCACCAGTGCTGCTGCTACTGCAAGCAAGGACAACTCTCTACAATTGACAAATGCTCAGTACCAACAATTGCTTAGTATGCTATCTGCTCAAATTTCTGCTGCAAATGAACCAAAGGTGGACATTCTGAAGGCAAATCACCTAGGTACAATTCTATCCACAATGGATCATGTAAGCCTTGGCCATGTGTTGTCCACTTCATTATCCTTTTCTAGTTCGCAAAATTCTGATTGGATTTTAGATTCATGGGCCACAAGTCATATTACCTGTTCTCTTTCCAATTTTACTCCATCTATGTATGTCCCTAACTCTTTTCGTTTCTTTGCCAAATAGCCAAAGAGTGAAGGTCCAAGCCATTGGTACTGTTTCATTTGCAAATTCTCTCAAATTACATAATGTCCTGTTTATACTTGAATTCCATGTCAACCTCATTTCTGTGGCTGCATTGCTAAATCATAATTCATATGCAATCATTTTTAACAAAAAAAATGAATGTTTTATACAGGACCTCAACAACCTGAGGGTGATTGGGAGGGCTAGTCTCCTTGGAGGGCTATATGTCTTCAAGGATGCTATAGCTCCAAATAAAGCCACATACTACATATCTGTCACCAAGATTGTTTCTGCTGTTAGATTTTCTGATGTAAATTCAGTTTCTAACTCAATTTGGCATTCTAGATTAGGACATTTATCCAATAAAGTTTTACAAAAGGTCCCTTTTTCTGGTTCTAAGTCTGTAACTGAATCTCATATATGTACAATTTGTCCTCTTGCCAAAATGAAAAAATTACCTTACACTTGCAATAATGACTTAGTTGTCCATGCTTTTGATTTGATACATTGTGATATTTGGGATCCCTTTCATTCTCCAACTTACCATGGCCATAGGTATTTTATTACAATTGTGGATGATTGTACCCAATTTACTTGGACATACTTGTTGAAGTCCAAATCTGATGCAACTCAGCAGCTTATTCATTTCATTATGATGATTGAAACACAATTTCATAAGGTGATTAAGCAGGTAAGGAGTGGCAATGCTAAAGAGCTGGCTTTAAATTCTTTTCTACTTTCCAAGGGCATTCTCCATTAATTCTCTTGTGTACAAACTCCTCAGCAGAACTCTGTGATAGAAAGATAATAGAATCATCATGTCAGATTACTAGAATAGGATTTGGTAATTTACCTGGATCCATGGCGGTTGATCGAAATCCCTTACAGCAATTCATCAGAACAAGAGCGTTGTGTTAGTGAATCCAAGAAGTTGCTGTCGGAAGAGAACAGAGAGGAGAAACAGAGAAGAAAATGAAGAGTTTTTAAGTTCTATTCCAGAAGTCAAATTCTAACCTTAAGCGGTTACCTTTTTATTCTTAATAGGGCAGAATAAAAAACTGACAAATGGGTAGACGTAGGGACTTTCCATTTATTAGTCAATGATGGGCCTAACCCACCTATCATCAGCTAGCCCAAACACATGAAATATTCTGACAATTAAGTTAATCTGGACAAATTACTAATTTATGCATGTCCACACAATAATTATTCCAACACTCTGTGGTAGAGAGGGAGCACCAGCACTTGTTAAACATTGCAATGACACTATTTTTCCAATCCAAGGTTCCCATATCCTTTTGGGGAGATTGCATCACCACTGCTACCCAATTGCTCAATTGGACCCCTGCCAAGGTTCTAGAATATCAGACACCTTACCAGAAATTGTATGAAACATTGCCTCCATATGAATCATTGAGAGTTTTTGGATGTTTATGTTGTGCATATACTTTAACAGCTGGTAGAACAAAGTTCGAACCAAGGGCAGTGACAGTAGTGTTTGTTGGCTATCCTAGTGGCTACAAGGGCTATAAGCTGTATAACTTGCAAACAAGGGAGTTCTTCATCTCCAGGAATGTTGTTTTTCATGAGACAATTTTTTCCTTTGCAAGTGCAGCCTGATAACCTCAGCAAGATGTAACCAGTTCACAACAGCCTCAACAACTTCCCCAGTAGCCCCAACAATCTCTTGCTGATGCAACCCCTGTTCCTGCACTAAGAAGATCATCAAGGCAGTCTAGAATGCCCTAATACTTATCCCAATATCAATGTCACTTTGCTTCAACATCTGTTGCTGATCCTCATTCCATTTCAGCCCATTTCTCTTATGATAAACTTCAACCTTCTTATCAACAATTTGTCATTCAAGTAGATGCTATTCCCGAGCCAACCTTCTATCACCAAGCTGTTAAAGTTTCCAAAATGGAGGCAAGCCATGAAAGAAGAGATTGATGCCATGGAATCAAATGCAACATGGGATATAGTCCCTTCACCAACAGGTAAACACAAAATTGGTTGTAGATGGGTATAAAAAATTAAACACAAGGCTGATGGAAGTATAAATAGATACAAGGCAAGATTGGTGGTCAAGGGTTATATACAACAAGCTGGAATTGATTTTCAAGACACATTCTCACCTGTAGCAAAGTTGACTTCAGTCCAAATATTGCTCACACTTGCTGCCATCAAAGGTTAGCATTTTCTACAATTAGACATCAATAATGCTTTTCTAAATGGACCCCTTGTGGAGTAGGTTTACATGGAAAGGCCTTTGGGTTATCACAACAAGGGGAAAATTTAGTTTGCAAGCTTAAGAAGTCTATCTATGGTCTAAGGCAAGCCTCTAGACAATGGTTTCACAAATTCTCTACATCCTTAATCAATAATGGTTTTGTTCAATCTAAGAATGATTACTCTCTGTTCACTCAAGGATCCGAGGGGTCTTTAGTGGTTTTGTAAGTACATCCAAGGATCGGATTCTATAGGTCCAGCAGCAACTTGAAAGCCTATTTAAGCTGAAAATTCTTGGTAACCTCAAGTATTTCTTAGGGTTGGAAATAGCCAAATCTTCAGGTCGCATTGTGTTGTCACAGCACAAGTACACACTTAGTCTACTTGAAGACACAGGTTTCTTGAATGCCAAACCTGAACATCTACCTATGGAACCTAAGTTAGTTCTCTCAGCAGATAAAGGTGAACTTTTGGATGATCCTTCCTTGTATAGGAGGATGATTGGTCGGCTAATGTACCTTACTGTCTCCCGGCCAGATATTTGTTTTGCTATTAACAAACTAAGCCAATATATGTCAAGTCCAAAGTTCACACATCTCCCAGCCTTACACCATTTGCTATGATATTTGAAAACTCCAGGGCAAGGAGTTCTGCTCTCTGCTCACTTTTCCATCGGCTGTAGGCATATGTGGATTCTGATTGGGGAGGTTGTAAGGATAGCATGCGCAACACCACTGGTTTTTACATGTTCATCGGTGATTATTTGGTCTCATGGAAGTCTAAAAAGTAAGCCACCGTGTCCAAGTCATCGGTTGAAGCAGAATACAGGGCCCTGACTAGTGTAACTAGTGAATTGGTATGGCTCAAAAGTTTCTTAAAGGACTTTGAAATCTCAATTGGTCGTGCAAGTGTGTTTTATGACAGTCAATCCGCAATTACCATTGCCACCAACCGACCTTTCATGAGAGGTCCAAACACATCGAAATAGATTGCCATTTCACACTAGACAAAGTGAATGAAGGTGCTATTACTCTTATTCATGTGAAGTCCAAAGACCAAGTAGCTGATTTACTTACCAAGGCCATTCCAGGACCTCTTTTTGACCATTTATTCTCCAAGTTGGGAATTTTGAACATTTATTCTCCAACTTGAGGGGAAGTATTAGAGTAATGAATGTATTTCATTAGCTTTAGTTGGTTAGTTATTTAATAGCTAGCATAGTAACTGATTCTATTTTGTGTTACAATAGCTTGCTGATATGCAAGTCTGTTTTCTCTGCAACTGTACACATATATATGACTTACTTGTCAATCAAGTAACAACTAAGTTCATTCATTCAATACAATTCACATTCACTCATCTCATTTCTCTCTAGCTCAATAGTATATGGCAATGATAGTTTGCCAATACCTATATATGGTTGAGATTTTTATACTATAAACATATAATTGTATTACCTGAAATCAGCACGATCAGTTCTGAGTTCAGGAGATTTCAAATAAAAAAAATTGCACAAAAGTACCTGAAATCAGTGATCTACAAACTGATTTTAGGAATTAAGAAAAAAAATAAAAAAAATAGAACCTTAAATTAGTAGTTTGCAAACCGATTTCAAGAAAAAGTAAGATTGTGCCTGAAATCGATATTGACAATGTCAATTTCATAAATAAATAGTGCCAAAAATTTGAATACCCACACCAACCCTTCCACCCTCGACTGTAAATACCCACTCAATTGTCAAAAATTAAGAAGGTGGAGAGGGCGAAGAGAAGCAATATTTCTTGCTCTAACAATTGAGATTCCAAGCTTTGCGAACTCAACAAAAAAAAAAATAATAAAAAAGGAACATAGTTTTTCTCAATGAAACAATTACTTGCAGCGTACAAATGTGGAATGGCTTTTATATGAAGCCAATGTGTGGTTTTTTTCCACAAAGGAAAATCACAATTAGGGAAATCCTAATTGTATCAAGTGCCCCCATTGAATGGCCTCACCTTATGGGCTTCATGTGTTCCATAATGGGATTTGTAATCCAAATTTTTATTTTTATTTTTATTTTTTTATAAGCAAGACTTGCAAGCTACGTTGCACTATAATGTGCATATATATATATATATATATATGTATGTATGTATGTATGTATGTATGTATGTATGCCAATCAAGTATTGAACATAGATAATAATGTGAAACAAAAAAATAGACAGTGAAATTTAAAAAAATATAATTTGAAAGTGTAAGAGGTTGAATTTTAAGGGAGTGAGATTTTTTTTAAGATAATTTTTTTAAAACAGTTACATATTAAAAATAATTATATTATGAGTTAAATAACTACTCAAAATGTGAGATGGTAGACAAGAATAAAAAGGNTATATATATATATATATATATATATACACGCGCGCGCGCAAAATATGCACTTCACGTAAATGACTCAATCTTTCGTATATATAATCTACTTTTCTTTCACTTTAAAAAAAAAAATTAAAATATAATAAATTAATATCAAATTCTAAAATCTAAGATAATTAGAAATCAAGTATTTCGTCATTCAAAATTAACCTATTAATTAGCGAAATATTTTCTTTTACACTCTCGTTTAAAATTTTAAGCATCTTATCTTATCTTTTATTTTCTATTGAAATTTTAAAACTTAAAAACGGAACTCTTATTTTATCCTAAACTAAGACCGGGTATTATAAGTTCACTACAAACCTTTAAGGCAAGGTTAGTAGTTAAAGAATTTAGGCAAAAAGAAGGTTTAAACTATTTAGATACCATTGCACATGTGGCGAGAATGGGATCAATTAGGACTTTAGTAGTGTTAACATTAAAGGGATGTTAAAACAACTTTCTAAATGAAGATCTTAATGATGAATTCTATGGAACAAGCGAAAGGCTACGTGCTACTCAATAACGGAAAGGAAGCATGCAAATTGTTAAGTCTTTGCGTGACTTAAAACAAGAGCCTAAATAATGACATGAAAATTTTTGGCTTGGTGATTTGTCAAATGGTTTATCACATAATAATGCACACAAATGTATACACTCCAAATATACTAAGGACTATGGAGTAATTATTTATTTATATGTTGACAAAATGTTAATCATTGTGATATACTTAGAAGGTATTTGTCTAATAATAGAGTATATAACTTCTAAATTCAAGATTAAAAATTTGAATGAAGTAGATACATTATTAGGTATAAAGGTGATGAAGCATGGAATTAACTTTGCTTTAAGTCAATCTCATTATATTAGAAAGGTGTTTTAATATTGAAAAAATTAGAGCATCTCAAACTTAAGGAGTCCAATACACCTTATAATTCTAATTGCAAATTAGAAGGAAACATTAAAAAAAAAATCCTGTAGCACAATTAGATTATGTAAGTGCTACGTGAAGTTTAATGTATGTGATACATTGTACTAGGCCTGATATAACATTTGTTGTGTGCAAGCTATCGAGATTTATAGAAAGGCCTAGTAACTAATATTGGAAAATTATAACAAGAGCTCTTGGTTATCTCACGAAGAGCATGAGGGAGGGCTTACCTTATAGTAATTATCCCAGTGTACTGGAAGGTTATTTTGACACTAGTTGGATTATAAATTCGCTCCAAGGTGGACTTTCATCATAGGTGGTGGAGCCATAAGTTTGGTCTCAAAGAAATAAACATGTATTTCATATTCTACTACGAATATTGAGTTTATAACTTTATTAGTCATAGAAAAAGAAGCGGAATGACTTTGAAATTTGTTGAATGACAAAGAGTTGTTGCCATAATCAATGACTGACATTTCGTTCTTCTATGATAGTGAATCGATTATGTCTTAGCATATAACAAGGTTTATATTAGAAAGTCTAGACATATAAGTTTGAGACAACAAGAGATGGTATAATTACCATCATAGATTTAAAATTTTAAAGGAATTTAACAGGCTCATTAACAAAAGGCTTGTCAAGGGATAAAGTCAAAGAGACTACTGCAAAATTGATATTAAAAATTATGGTTATTAAATAATGAAAACCTGATATTATTCTAGTAGAACAGTACTTTCAAGGTTAAATGCATAATAACAAGTCTTTTATAACTAGAGCACTAAGATATAAGCTTTAGTGCTATGTGTGTGTACGTGTATGTGTATATATTTTTCAGAGGGTGAGTTAAAAATCTTAATGGTTGATAATATTATTTATCAAAAGGGTTCCAACTATGTGAATATAGGAGTGGTGTCACTCTGATAAAAAATCTTAGAGGTTTTATTCTTGTAAATATTCATAAAATGAGGTTAATCACATGGTCTTAAAAATTCTCAACATTAATAAATTTTGTTGAAATTATTAAGGAGTGCAAGTTATGTGTGTGACTTTTGGTATTAACACATGGAGTAAAGGTTAAATCAACTAGATACCTATTACTTCGTTGAAAGTTTTAAAGTTACACTAAAGAGATGTTTAATCCTAGTGATACATTCTCTTATGCATAAATTTGTATGATTTTAAACTTGTAAAATAGTGAGGGATTGTAATATATTTTACAGTTGGAAATATAGTCATTGGTTTGGTGACAGTAATTTTGGGTTGCAATGAAAGGAACACACTGTTTCCTCAAGTAAATGCAAATGTTATATGTTTTAATGATGTCAAAAGGATATCGACGGATTTCTAAATAAAGGAGAAATGAATGGTGCATACTAGAAGTCAATTGCAATATATTTCAAGGAAAAACTCAAGCAAATTGGCTTTCCAAACATATTGACCCTTCAAATCTATATTGGTGATTTCAATTTTAAAGAACAAAGTTAAATGCTTCATTTGGTATTACTTTCTAAGACTTAGATTCTTTGGTTAAAAGTTTTCTTTTGATAATTTTCTATGGTCATGGTTTTGATTCAAATCATTTAAAAATCTTTTGAAAAACTTCATGCAAAAAGAGATTATGCTAAACAAGCTTCTCATGAAGCATATAACTTGAATATAATATCACAAAGGTTTTTCATTAAGGGTATATAGTGAAAAATAGTAAAATATGATTTTAAATGTCCTATAATCGATTACCACACTTAAGGGAATCAATTACATGCTTTTTGTAACATCTCGCTCTCTCCTTTGCAAAATTCTCGCTAGATAAATGCCTAGAGATTACCATTGTAGGTTAAACCATGAGAAGAATTATGAGCTCTTAGGATAAAAATTGTCTATAGAAATAATTCTGCTCATTTTCTTAAAATTTTGCAGGCACTGGAATACACCATTTTCGTCATCCAAATATAACAACGCGTCTAAGGTATTTGTAAAATATTCGGTTATAGAGGAAAGTTCACAAATACCTTAGATTGACTTACGTTCTTCCTTAGAAAAATTAGGGGATCACGAGAACGTGATCAGAATATTTTTAGAATAACCACACGCGAAATACTAGAACCGGGAACGACCAAACCTGATCAAAATTGATCAGTATGTGACCCTTAATTCTTGGCCACAAAAATGGCCAGGTCACAAGCATTTTGCACGACCATGAAGTGCTCATGTAGCAAGTCATAGTCAAAAATCATCATGACTAGGTGAGTCACATGGTGAGTCATTACATGACTAAGCTAGGATGATGTCATGGCTTAGGTAAGCATAAGGGCAAAGTTGGAATTTTAGCCAAGGGCATTTTGGACCAAGAATTTCGTGCTCCAAGGTTATAAATTACCCCATAGAGTCTTCAAATAAGACATGGAATGAAAACCTTACCAAAACTCTGCCCAATTACACACTCAATCGTTACTCTGTCAGAACACAGACCCAGAGACTTTCTTTCACATAACCTAGTCCAAGTTCCCTAACCCTAACCATACCAATTTCTCCTAGAGTCTTAGAGAAACCTCTCTCCCATAGATCTATCGTAGAGCAAGAGCTTGGAAGCAACCGAGCAAGTTTGTATTATGCGCAGACTCATTGAACGAGTAGCAAAAATCGTACAAGTGGGTAACCGACCTATCCACTGTCTATGTGATTGTATGTTAGATAATATATGATTTTTAGATAATATATGATGTTAGGATGTTGTATGTGACCATGACTATATATATGTGATAGTTATATTTGTTTGGAACTACTGGTGCTATCTGTGACTCTGTCAGAAATTAGGAAAGCCTAAGCTGGAAATAGGGCTATAGCACGTTTTTGAGAGGAACTGTATGCTGGGAATTTTACCATGAAAAACTAATGTTATTGTTTAATTCTACACGAAAAATTGAGTGGGGATGTGAAGTTTTATGATTTTTAGAGTCCCCGGTGAATTTCTCAGCAAACAGATGCAAAACGACGTTTTCGGCCATACAAGGGTAAAACGGGTATTTTGAAAAAGTGACTAAAAAAATGGGTTGATTTTCATGAAAAATGGATTTAGAACTATAAAAAACCTTAAGGCCAAGTCTTGAGCCCTTCAGGTTTTTGAGAACTAAAATTATGAAGAAAATAGGGTTTTACGGGCAAAAAAAATAGCATTTTGGGAAAAAAGGGAAAACTGCAATTTCGTGAAGTTGGGGTTAAAACCTGAATTTCTAAGTATGAAAAATGATCTTAGGGCTATCAAAAACCTTGGGATAAGGTCTTGGACCTCTTCGGTTTCTAATCACTAATTTCTGACAGAAAGCTGATGCATGCTTTATGATTTTGGAATAATTACTGGATATCCGTTTGTTTATGTTTAAGAAATGTTTAAGCATGAAATTATTTCCTTATATGTGTTGAATTTGATGATGAAAGTTAGAGAAAATATTCTTGAGATTGGACATGAAATATTGAGCTATGTTTGTTCTATGTGAACTGTTGCCTGAAAATATTGAACTGTATAAATGCAAAGAAAGGAAAAGAACCCTAGGACGTGATGTCACTAAGTCCGTACATAATGATGATGATAAGTACACTTCTGGTAGCGTCGATAGGGCATGCCAATAGTGGAAAGCTAATGATGATGATAAGTACACTTCTAGTACCATCGATAGGGCATGCTAGTAGTGGAAATTTCCCTGGTAGCATCGATAGGGCATGCCAGCGGGACAAATGTTTCCCAGTTGCGTCGATAGGGCAGACTGAGGAAAACAAGTCCAACTCTTGGACTATCACGTTCGAAGCAGAAGAACGGCGATAGATCCTCTCGCCATTCGAAGCAGAAGAACAATTACTCCTATCGTTGAGTGATGATTATTTCGTGGGAAGCAGAACCACTCAGGTTAAGCATAGTCTGGTCCTCAATGATAATGAGTTAGAAAGCAGCTTGCAGTCGTATGGCCACCATTGCAAGGGAGTTGGACTTGACTATATGAAAGATATGTGATATGTGATATAACTGTACATAAGTGGATGCAAGCAGAAGCTTATAACTAAAATGGCACGGTTATAAGTCGATGTAAGCTGAAACTTATAAGGAAAATGGTCTTTAGAAAACGAAGGTTGTTGAGACAGTAAGTGTAGCTATGTGAATTATGTGACCGTATGTGATCTAAGGATTAGAATATGGAACAGATGACGTAGATAATGAAAGAGTAGGTTCCCTCAGTCACATAGTAACATAGATAAAGCTGCTCAGGCTTAGGATGAATATTAATAACTAGTAGGGATGTAGTATAACTGTGACACTTAAAAATCCCTGAGCGGCCTGAATCATAAATGAGAAGAATAAGTTACCCAGAACCACAGGTTTTCCCACTGGGAACGCAACGTTCTCACCCCACTCATTTGTGACTCCAGGGACAGACACTGAACAAGAAATTGAAATCCCAGGGGAACAGTACCAGGAGGAGACAAACGAGGAACAGAATCGCCAATATTAAGTTAGAAATGTTATGATAGCCTTAGATAGTTGGCTAGAAATGTTATGATAGCCTTAGATAGTTGGCTACATATTTGTACTATTGTATTAAGTACTTGTACGTGACAACTATGATATTATTTGTGTATCTGCTTGTGCATATATGATATGGGCCACTTGTTGTTATATTGTTATGAATGCTGGATACGTCTAATAAATGTTAGTTAAGTATGCTACGTTACTACTCGCGATATCTGTTACACGTGAACAAGGCTCTAGTTTACATTATGACACGTATAAATGAAGGTTTAAATCGGTCCATATTTTTGGGTAACTATATTTTGAAACGCATATGTGGGACTAAGTATTATCCCAACTAAAGCAGATAACAACTTAGTAAGCAAGTTTGCGACTTAAGCATAAACTAGCTAGCTAGGGTGTTACTCTTCTAAACTCGGCGTAATCAATAACAACATAGTGTAATCAATTACCACTTGAACTCAGACAACATGTAATCGATTACAAGAGCATGTAATTGATTACCATTGTTTGTTATGTTAAAAAGAAGTGACTTTTCAACAGTGGTTGTGTCTCTTCAAAAGGCAATTGTTTTGCACAGTTTCAAGGTCTATAAATACCGTCTTTGATGCAGTATTTCATGCAAGAAAATCAGAGTATCAATTATAATTAATCATTCTTTTTCTTCTATCAATTTGTTGCATTAAAGTCTTGGCCAAAAAGAGTTATCACTTGCAAAACTTCCTAGTTCTCAAACTTGTGTAATTTCCTCTATTAAGATAGAGATTCTTATTCTTCCTATTGTATTTCTAAATCATTATAAGAGAGTGAAGCATCCCTCAAATGAATCAAGAGTGAGGCATCTCTTGTTATTGAGTAGCTTGAACTTTAAGGACGAGAGGTCCCAAAAAACGAAAGCATTCAAGTGTTGTAAATTTTTTTCAAACACCTTGATGGATGGGATCTATTGAAAAAATTCAAGCGGATTGTTTGAGGACTCGGCGCAGGTTGCAAAGGGTGACTGAATTAGGATAAATTTTCTGGATTTCAATTCTTATTTTATTTTTAATTTTTCAAAACTTTGTAATAAAAATAAGAATTATTTTTATTATTTTTATTATTTTTATTATTTTCAATAATTTTTTCTTCATAAAACTGAAAAATAAAAAACAAATTAAAAGTAAGAAAAAAAAATCCAACCAGGCCTAGAAATTCTTGTTTATTAGGGTTTAGAAATTTCTCCAATGCGATATTACCGACAAACATTTCTACATGCTCAAAGCTATCCTTATTGATATAGTAAGGTGGTTTTTCACCTAAATTCAAGAGTAAATATCTTTTTTTTTACTAAAATTCTTTGTTTTTGAAATTTTGTAGAATTAAATTCATTTGTCCTTATTTCATTATTTAATATGACATATTGATATGTTATATGATCTATTGTAATAAATTAATATTTTTTAATACAATATTTGCGTTCACTAAATCTCTTACAAGTTAATTTTTTCATTGATTTGACTAATAAAAAATTTATTAAATAAGAATAAAATTTGATAAATTTAATTTTAAAAATAAAAAATTATCAAAAATAGAAAGATTTAACCAGAGAAATTTACCTCGTAATACAATTAAGAAACCACCATGTAATAACGATTTTACATTTTATATATATATCTTAAAAAAAACAAAAACAAAAGACACGTGACCCGAGACACGGCCTCGCGTTCCACGAGGCACATTTTCTTTAATCAATCAATTAGCACATAAAAAGCACAATCACAAACAAATAAATCTAAACCATGCCCGCTTTAGTTCCGCAAATAAATGAACGCTTCTGTACTTGCTCATCATTCATCACTTTATCCTCCGCTAACTTGCAAAGTTAATTAAGGCTAAGCGCGAAGTCACCGACAGCAAGAAGCCGCAATGCAGACACATGAAGCCCAAAACCACCCACAACTAAATGTAATTTTTCTTCCATATCACTTATTGTAACTCACTTTCATTATGAAAGGTTATTTTGTATTTGCTTTTGATAATGTTGTTATTAAAGATATATACAGTCATCCAGGTAAGCTTGGGAGACAGCCGGAAGTCTCTTAAGTCGTTAATAACTTAAGCTACAATTTGCCGTCTCTATTATCTTAATTAACCAAATGAGAACTTCTGTCGGTAAATTTAAAAATAGAAATGATATTTATACTCATCTAGAGTGAAGTATATTATGTTGACTCACTCATTATTCACTATTAAATGGAATTTAATAGAGGGTGTGATTCGTATTAAAATCTAATTCAATGACAAATGATGGGTGCACCTTCTTTGCTCAAAAAAGTTTCCCCTCATATAGGGTGTTATGAAGATGGAGTCTAAACTGAATGTAATTTTTCTCCCATATCCAACTCCTGGCCACATGAACCCCATGGTAGACATAGCCAGGCTGTTCGCAAGGCACGGTGCCGCCGCTAGCATCATCACCACCCAAGCCAATGCTTTGACATTCCAAAAGGCCATAGACAGTGACTTCAGCTCAGGACACCCCATCAAGACTCGTGTGATTCAATTCCCTGCATCCCAAGTTGGTCTCCCTGATGGTGTTGAGAACATCAAAGATGGCACCACCCTAGAAACATTGCGTAAAATCAGCCTTGGAATCTCAATGCTCAAAGATCAAATCGAGCTTCTGTTTCAGGAAATGCAACCAGATTGTATAGTCACAGATATGTGTTATCCTTGGACAATGGAATCTGCTGCTAAATTAGGAATTCCAAGGCTTCATTTTTACTGTTCAAGCTTTTTTTCTGACTGTGCCATTTACTCTATCAGGAAGCATAGGCCTCACGAGGGAATGGAATCTGATAATACACAGAATTTTACAATTCCTGGTTTGCCCCACAGAATAGAGATGACCCCTCTGCAGCTTGCGGAATGGATACGAGGTAATAATGCCACAGGATATTTTGAAGCAATGTTTGAATCAGAGGGAAGAAGCTATGGAGCATTGTACAACAGCTTTCATGAACTCGAAAGTGATTATGAGGAGCATTATAAGGGGACGGCAATGGGGTTTAAGGCTTGGAGTATAGGACCGGTTTCGGCTTGGGTTAACAAGGACAATGGAGAAAAGGCCAATAGGGGACAACACAAGGATCAAGAGGTTATACAAGGGGCAGAATGGCTAAATTGGCTTAACACCAAGAAAGATGATTCTGTTTTGTATGTGAATTTTGGGAGCTTAGCAAGGCTGCCTCACGCTCAGCTTGTTGAAATAGCTCATGGGCTTGAAAATTCTGGCCATGATTTCATTTGGGTCGTTAGGAAAATGGATGAAGATGATGGTGGGGACATTTTCCTGCAAGATTTTGAGCATAGGATGAAGGAAAGCAACAAGGGCTGCATCATATGGGGCTGGGCACCACAAGTGCTTATATTGGACCACCCTGCAATTGGAGGAATTGTGACTCACTGTGGTTGGAACTCAACAATTGAAGGCTTGAATGCTGGCTTGCCAATGATAACGTGGCCTATGTTTGCTGAGCAATTTTACAATGAGAGGTTGCTTGTTGATGTCTTGAAGATCGGGGTCCCCGTGGGAGTGAAGGAGAACAAGTTTTGGTTGAGCTCTGGTGAGGTGGAGGTGGTGATGAGGGAAGAGATCATGAATGCTGTGGTGATGTTGATGGGAAGTGATGAAGGGAGCAAAGAAATGAGAAAGAGAGCAAAGAGTCTTGGTGATGCTGCGAAGAGGACAATAGAGGAGGGTGGATCTTCCTACAACAACTTGATGCAGTTGATTGAGGAGCTAAAATCAGTGAAGGTAACAAGAGCACTTGACAAAACTAAATTAGAAAAATGAATTGGGGGACTAATCTTGGTGCTCTAGGTGATGAAGATGATGAATATTCCTACAAAATAAATAAGTTCAAGTTGGTCTTTTGTTTTTTGTTTGCTTCGCCTAAATTTATCTATACGTGGCTCAATTGTTAATGTGTCTATGATTTGTTCTAAGAAAATTTTAGCATTAGCGTGAATTATGATATTTTAACTCTTCGGATTAAAATCATGACAATCACTTAAGAAAGTATTAGATTTACAACTGTCGGATAAAGAAGTTTAGTAGCAAGTAGATGTAGTTTTAATAAGGTAAAGTTTAATAAGCTAATGTGATCATATTAGTACATATCAATTTCTTAACAACATGAATATCAACTTTCATCTAAAATTATTTATTTTTAGCTTCAATATTACTTTAAAATTCTAATCTTTTTAAGTTTAATAAAATGAAAATTACATATTCATATTTGCATTTAAACTTTTTATAAATCTCTACTAAATTAAATAAAATTGCGATGTGTTATATTATTTTATTTTAATAGAAATTATAGGTACACTACATATCATACTTCTACGAAAAGGAGAAGGAAAAAAAAAATTGAAGATCCAATACTAGACCCATAGCTTCTGGCTCCAACATCCACATATAAATACCTATTCTTAAAGCTTATATCCACAATTGAAGAAAGGTACTTAATGTTCTTCAAATTCCTTTTTAAAGTAAGCCACAGTTTCTATGGCTCCTCTAAAATCAAAGGCTCGGCATTTTTAACCAACTCATCCTTATACCCTGGAACAGAGCACTTCCCATTTGAATCATGATCATCAAAATTCACTAGTCTATGAACATCACCATCATCATCATCACACTCTTTTTTCAAAACAATTTCACGGATACGAGGCATTGAAGAATCAAAACCTTATGTCACGCGATTTCACTACTGCGAAGCAAGAATGGAACAAATCAAGAAAAGAATTGAAGCTATACGTATCTTTAGGGTTTACCAAATGGAACGCTGCGAACCCTTCGGGTTTCAGCGTCCGTGAGATTTCGGCGGCGAACACCGACGGCTTCTCCCACCGCTCCAGCGATCCCTCACCGGAGAACACAAAGTCGAATTTGCCGACCGCGAATGGAATCTTGTGACCGCGGCCGAACTTTACAGGCGGCTTCACCGCTTTCCTCGCGATCCCGACAGCGCTCCGTATGCCGATATCCCTCAGAGCGAAGACGTCTCGCCCAGTTGGCGTCTCCACGCACAGCGACTTCGACGCCGGCGAGAGGTAACCACCGGCAATCAGATGCTGGAACACCGACGAGTAGAAGCGGACTCCAGCTTTCCATTCCTTGCTGGTGTAAATCTCCGGCTGAGCGGTAGAAGCGCCGGCAGCGGAAGCGGACTCGGCTGCGAGGGGTCCGGCTCCTGCGCCGGCAATGACGAGGCTGAGAGTCTCGTGCAGGGAGAAGAAGCAGTAGTCGCCGACGGTGCAGCATTCTCCGGCGATGGCGATGACGATGACGTAAGCGAAGCGAACTCCGATGAGGCAAACAAGGGTGTTGTTCGTGGGTTGACCCAAATTTGTTCAACATAGGCCAATTTTCTTCAATGCGATGCCATCTATCATTCACAATACCGTGGGTCTTTTTTTCATTTCTCATACTTCTTATATTTGTTAAAATGCGTACACTATTTTTTATTTTTTTCTTTAATATTGTATTCGCCTAAATTCTTAAAATTAACTACTTTTAAGGTTTTTAGAACACGTCATGTATTTGTGTGGTATTTTCAATTTTACTGATAGCAACAAAATTTAATTTATGGGTGATTTATATCTCAAATTTTCAAATATTGAAGTATTATATATATTAATCTCTCATAACCTAAGTGACATCGGTTTTTTTTGCCTCACATGAGGATAGCTTCAATTTTTTTTTCCTTCTCCTTTTGTTTTATACTTTTCGTAAAAGTATGATATGTAGTGTATCTATAATTTCTATAAAAAAATAATATAACAAATCACAATTTTATTTAGTCCTGTAGAAATTTATAAAAAGTTTGAATGCAAATATGAATATGTAACTTTCATTTTATCAAACTTAAAAAGATTAGAATTTTAAAGTAATATTAAAGCTAAAAATAAATATTTTTAGATTAAGTTGATATTTATGTTGTTAAAAAATTGACACGTATTAATATTATCACATTAACCTATTAAACTTTGCCTTATTAAAACAACATCTACTTAGTACTAAACTTCTTTACTCGACCGTTGTAAATCTAGTACTTTTTTAAGTGATTGTCATGATTTTAATCTGAAGAGTTAAAATATCATAATTCACGCTAATGCTAAAATTTTCTTAGAACACAACATAGACAGATAAACCAATGAGCCACGTATAAATGTGAAAATTTAGCTGAAGCAAAATAAAAACAAAAAACCAACTTGAACTTGTTTTTGTAGGAATCTTCATCATCTTCACCACCTAGAGCACCAAGATTAGTCCCTCAATTCATTTTTCTAATTTGGTTTTGTCAAGTGCTCTTGTTACCTTCAATGATTTTAGCTCCTCAATCAATTGCATCAAGTTGTTGTAGGAAGATCCACCTTCCTCTATTGTCCTCTTCCCAGCATCACCAAGACTCTTTGCTTTCTTTCTCATTTCTTTGCTCTCTTCATCACTTCCCATCAACATCACCACAGCATTCATGATCTCTTCCCTCTTCACCACATCCTCCTCACCAAAGCTCAACCAAAACTTGTTCTCCTTCACTCCCACGGGGACCCCGATCTTCAAGACATCAACAAGCAACCTCTCATTGTAAAACTGCTCAGCAAACATAGGCCACGTGATCATTGGCAAGCCAGCATTCAAGCCTTCAAGTATTGAGTTCCAACCACAGTGAGTCACAATTCCTCCAATTGCAGGGTGGTCCAATATAAGCACTTGTGGTGCCCAGCTCCATATGATGCAGCCCTTGTTGCTTTCCTTCATCCTATTTTCAAAATCTTGCAGGAAAATGTCCCCACCATCATCTTCATCCATTTTCCTAATGACCCAAATGAAATCATGGCCAGAATTTTCAAGCCCATGAGCTATTTCAACAAGCTGAGCGTAAGGCAGCCTTGTTAAGCTCCCAAAATTCACATACAAAACAGAATCATCTTTCTTGGTGTTAAGCCAATTTAGCCATTCTGCCCCTTCTATAACCCCTTGATCATTGTGTTGTCCCCTATTGGCCTTTTCTCCATTGTCCTTGTTAACCCAAGCCGAAACCGGTCCTATACTCCAAGCCTTGAACCCCATTGTCGTCCCCTTATAATGCTCCTCATAATCACTTTCGAGTTCATGAAAGCTGTTGTACAATGTTCCATAGCTTCTTCCCTCTGATTCAAACATTGCTTCAAAATATCCTGTGGCATTATTACCTCGTATCCATTCCGCAAGCTGCAGAGGTGTCATCTCTATTCTGTGGGGCAAACCAGGAATTGTAAAATTCTGTGTATTATCAGATTCCATTCCCTCATGAGGCCTATGCTTCCTGACAGAGTAACTGGCACAGTTAGAAAAATAGCTTGAACTGTAAAAATGAAGCCTTGGAATTCCTAATTTAGCAGCAGATTCCACTGTCCAAGGATAACACATATCCGTGACTATACAATCTGGTTGCATTTCCTGAAACAGAAGCTCGATTTGATCTTTGAGCATTGAGAGTCCAAGGCTGATTTTACGCAACGTTTCTGGGGTGGAGCCATCTTTGATGTTCTCAACACCATCAGGGAGACCAACTTGGGATGCAGGGAATTGAATCACACAAGTCCTGATGGGGTGTCCTGAGCTGAAGTCACTGTCTATGGCCTTTTGGAATGTCAAAGCATTGGCTTGGGTGGTGATGATGATGCTAGCGGCGGCACCTTGCCTTGCAAACAGCCTGGCTGTGTCTACCATGGGGTTCATGTGCCCAGGAGTTGGATATGGAAGAAAAATTACATTCAGCTCAGACTCCATCTTCATAGCAACCTATACGAGGGGAAACTTTTTTTGAGCAAAGAAGGTGCACCCATCATTTATTGTTGGGTATGTGTACTTATTTATTGCTGGGACATCGTGACGAGCCACTCATAATTTATTGTTGAATGAGATTTTAATAGAAATCACACCCTCTATTAAATTTCATTTAATATTGAATAATAGGTGAGTCAACACAATATTTCTCACTCAAGATGAGTATAAATATCATTTCTATTTTTAAATTTACCGGCAGAAGTTCTCATTTGTTTAATTGAAATAATAGAGACGGCAAATTGTAGTTTTAAGTTATTAACGACTCAGTCTTAGAGACTTCCGGCTGTCTCCAAAGCTTACCTGGATGACTGTATATATCTTTAATAACAACATTATCAAAAAGCAAATACAAAATAACCTTTCATAATGAAAGTGATACATAAGCCGTACACGCCAGAAACTAACGAAAAGAAAATTTCCAAGTGTCAATAGCGACGGAGACAACAAGAACCGGCTTAATGAATAACAGTGATCAAATCAAACAACCAAAATAAGACAAACACAAAATGATACTTTGTAAGCCAAACCGGCCATATAAAAAGAATGGCAGTTACCATTTGAAAATGTAGTTGGGAAAGAGAAGTAAAGATATTAGTTTTTCTAATCTCAACTTGCTAACTTTGAAAAGTGATGACACAAACACAAAAGAGTGCCATAGTGATGGGGTCTCAGAGCCAAGAACTCAATGTAATTTTTCTTCCATATCTAACTCCAGGCCATATGAACCCCATGGTACATACTGCAAGGCTATTTGCAAGGCATGGTGCTAGTGTTACCATCATCACTACTCATGCCAATGCCTTGTTATTCCAAAAGGCCATAGACAATGACTTCAGTTCCGGACCCCCCATCAGAACTCACCTGATTCAATTCCCTGCATCCCAAGTTGGTCTCCCTGATGGCGTTGAGAACTTCAAAGATGGCACCACCCCGGAAATGCTGGGAAAAATCAACCATGGAATAATGATGCTCCAAGGTCAAATCGAGCCGTTGTTTCGAGACCTTCAACCTGATTGTCTGGTGACAGATATGTTCTATCCTCAGAAAATTTTAGCATTAGCGTGAATTATGATATTTCAACTCTTCGGATCAAAATCATGACAATCACTTAAGAAAGTACTGGATTTCTGAGGTATGCTTCCATGAATTTGGATTTTGGATCTTTGCGAGAACCCTTGTGGTGGTGCTGGAGAGGGATTGTGACAATTCAGAAAGAAGTTGTAGCTTTAGTTTTCTGAGTTGCTGCTCCTGCTTGCTGTTGTTGCTGGGAACCGTAGGAGAATAGTGTTGTTCTTCAAAGAATGCTCATTCTTTCATGGCCCCAGTGATGTTGCAAATGGATCTGACTTCGGGAGAGCTACTGAGCCCGAATCTGGGATAACTACGCGGGGATGATGGTTGACGTGAACATTTGGGGATATGGCAGCGGCAGCTTGCTCCTCCTCTTTGTTAGCTCTAGTCTAAGGGTGTCAGGGTGGGTACCTATTAGTAATTATTCAAGGTGGAGAGCACAAGGTTTAGAATAGATCTTTTACCTATTCTCAAAGCTTATATCAACAATTGAAGAAAGGTACTTAATGTTCTTCAAATTCCATTTTAAAGTAAGCCACGGTTTCAATGGCTCCTCTAAAATCAAAGGCTCGGCATTTTTAACCAACTCATGCTTATACCATGGAACAGAGCACTTCCCATATGAATCATGATCATCAAAATTCACTAGTCTATGAACATCACCATCATCATCATCACACTCTTTTCTCAAAACAATTTCACGTATACGAGGCATTGAAGAATCAAAACCTTTTATGTCACGCGATTTCACTACTGAGAAGCAAGAATGGAACAAATCAAGAAAAGAATTGAAGCTATACGTATCTTTAGGGTTTACCAAATGGAACGCTGCGAACCCTTCGGGTTTCAGCGTCCGTGAGATTTCAGCGGCGAACTCCGACGGCTTCTCCGACCGCTCCAGCGATCCCTCACCGGAGAACACAAAGTCGAATTTGCCGGCCGCGAATGGAATCTTGTGACCGCGGGCGAACTTTACAAGCGGCTTCGCCGCCTTCCTCGCGATCCCGACAGCGCTCCGGACGCCGATATCCCTCAGAGCGAAGACGTCTGGCCCGGTTGGCGTCTCCACGCACAGCGACTTCGACGCCGGCGAGAGGTAACCGCCGGCAATCAGATCCTGGAACACCGAAGAGTAGAAGCGGACTCCAGCTTTCCATTCCTTGCCGGTGTAAATCTCCGGCTTAGCCGTAGAAGCGCCGGCAGCGGAAGCGGACTCGGCTGCAAGGGGTCCGGCTCCTGCGCCGGCAATGACGAGGCTGAGAGTCTCGTGCAGGGAGAAGAAGCAGAAGTCGCCAACGGTGCAGGATTCTCCGGCGATGACGTAAGCGAAGCGAACTCCGACATTGGGAAATAGAGAAGGAAGCGAGGGGCAAAACAGGAGAAAATGAGAAAGCAAGGTTATTCTTTTGTCTGCGTGCGCGCGCGTTTCTATGGAGAAACGAAGTGTGAGTTCCAAGGTGAGGTAACCGAGAACACCAGTGGTGATCAACGAAGTGGACGGCACAAGCTCTCATTTCATTTGTTTAATTGAAATGATAGAGACGGCAAATTGTAGTTGAAGTTATTAACGACTCAGTCTTAGAGACTTCCGGCTGTCTCCAAAGCTTATCTGGACGACTCTATATATTTTTAATAACAACATTATCAAAATGTAAATACAAAAGAACCTTTCATAATGAAAGTGATACATAAGCCGAATACGCCAGAAACTAATGGAAAGAAAATTTCCAAGTGTCAATAACGACGGAGACAACAAGAACCGGCTTAATGAATAACAATGATCAAATCAAACAACCAAAATAAGACAAAAAAACAAAATGATACTTTGTAAGCCAAGCCAAACCAGCCATATAAGGAGAAGTAAAGATATTAGTTTTTCTAATCTCAACTTGCTAACTTTGAAAAGTGAAGACACCAGACACAAAAAAGACTGCCATAGTGATGGGGTCTCAGAGCCAAGAACTCAATGTAATTTTTCTTCCATATCTAACTCCAGGCCATATGAACCCCATGGTACATACTGCAAGGCTATTTGCAAGGCATGGTGCTAGTGTTACCATCATCACTACTCATGCCAATGCCTTGTTATTCCAAAAGGCCATAGACAGTGACGTCAGTTTCGGACACCCCATCAGAACTCACCTGATTCAATTCCCTGCACCCCAAGTTGGTCTCCCTGATGGCGTTGAGAACTTCAAAGATGGCACCACCCCGGAAATGCTGGGAAAAATCAACCATGGAATAATGATGCTCCAAGGTCAAATCGAGCCGTTGTTTCGGGACCTTCAACCTGATTGTCTGGTGACAGATATGTTCTATCCTTGGACAGTGGAGTCTGCAGCTAAATTAGGCATTCCAAGGATATACTATTACAGCTCAAGCTACTTCTCCAACTGTGCTAGTCACTTTATCAGGAAGCACAAACCTCATGAGGGTTTAGTCTCTGATACACAGCAGTTTCCAATTCCAGGCCTTCCAGATAACATAGGTAGTGCTTGGAATGATTAAATATAGGAATTGATTTCACTTTTTTTTTCTTTCTTTTTTTGAGGAATTGATTTAAATTGAAATGACTTATAAGTTAAATCTTATGTTTGGAATTCTTATATATACAAACAAAAGGATTTTAATTGATCTAGAAACAAACTCTTATGTTTAAAATATGCAGAGATGACCCCACAGCAGCTGGAAGGCTGGATGAGGTCCGAGAATGAGATGACACACCATTTGAATGCAATATGGGAATCAGAAAGCAGAAGCTATGGGGCACTTTACAACAGCTTTCATGAACTAGAAAGTAATTATGAGCAACTTTACAAGAGCACAATGGGGATAAAATCTTGGAGTGTAGGACCTGTTTCAGCTTGGATTAACAAGGATGATGAAGAAGAAAAGACCAAAAGGAGACAGAATAAGGACCCTGCAGAAGAGGAAGAATGGCTAAGTTGGCTTAACTCTAAGCAAGACGACTCTGTGCTGTATGTGAATTTTGGGAGCTTAACAAGGCTAACTCATGCTCAGCTTGTTGAAATAGCTCATGGTCTTGAAAATTCTGGTCATAATTTCATCTGGGTGGTTAGGACAAAGGACGGGGACCATGATGGAGACGATTTCCTGCAAGATTTTGAGCATAGGATGAAGGAGAGCAACAAGGGCTGCATCATATGGAACTGGGCACCACAGCTGCTTATATTAGAGCACCCTGCCATTGGAGGAATTGTGACTCACTGTGGTTGGAACTCAATACTCGAAGGCTTGAGCGCTGGCTTGCCGATGATCACATGGCCTATGTTTGCTGAGCAATTTTACAATGAGAAGTTGCTAGTTGATGTCCTGAAGATTGGAGTCGCAGCAGGGGCTAAGGTAAACAAATTCTGGGCATCGGTCGGCGAGGATGCAACGGTGAGGAGGGAAGAGATTGCGAAGGCTGTGGCGACGTTGATGGGAAGTGAAGAAGAAGAAGAGAGCATAGGAATGAGGAGGAGGGCAAGAGAACTTGGTGATGCTGCCAAGAAGAGCATAGATGAGGGTGGATCCTCTTACAACAACTTGATGCAGCTAATAGATGAGCTGAAGTCATTGAAGTTGTCAAGAGCAGTTGAGAAAACCAACTATTCTGATTTGTTTTAAGTAAGATAAATATGGAACAACATCCAAACTATTCTATTTTTTAGCTGATATATGCAAGGATATGGAGTTCAGATAGCTTATTACTTGTGCATCGTTATGATATAAGAAGTTTTTTAGTTTTACCCTTTTACCAAGCCATTTGCGTAGTTTGAAGTTTGAGGGGTGGTATTATGCATAAAATTATTGTCGGTAATAGAAATTTGTTTGAAAGAAAGTTGGCATCTCAAACTGTGGAAACAACTTTCAGAGACAAATGAAATTCTACACAATTACTTCATTCTTAATGTCAACTAGATTTAGATCCACACAATGCGTGGACAAATAAAGTTATCAAAATAATTTAATGCTCATTTTGGTCCTAAGTTTGAGTTATTTTGATATTTAAAATTTAAATTTTGTCTTTTTAATCCTTGAAATTATAAGTTGTAGGTCAAATTAGTCCCTCATGTTATTATCATTACTGTATTGTTACATTTTAATTTATTTATCACATTAAAAGGGACAACAACAACAATTGAGACATCAAATGAGTTGTAATTGCACATGAAACTGCAAATGAAGTCGTCAAAGTAGTTATGGTGATAAATGAAGCTGCTATAATAACTAAGATTTGTAGCTCGTGACGTCACAACCATATTTTTAGCTTTTAGTATTGTCACACAGCCTCTGTTGTTATCCCATTCTCATTTAATGCAAAAAATTAATAAAAACATGATAATACAATAATGATAATGAATTTAGAGACTAATTTAACCAGCAACTTACAATTTCAAGGATTAAAAAGCCACGGTTTGAAGTTTACAGACCAAAGTGATTTAGACTTACACTTTCAAGGGCTAAATAATTTAGTAAATGGAGCTTTAATAATATAAAGTGTAATAAGTGTGTAATGAGAAAATAATTATTTATTTATAATAAAACGAGAGTATAATATAAGTAAAACAAGTATTTGCAAATTATATATATATATATGATATTAAAATGATTATCATCTTTTTAATTCCATCTTTAGTTATTAATTTCGTGGTTTGATTTTTTATTGGTGTTTTTCTTCTTTCGTTATCATTTTTCTCTTGTGATTCCTTTTCCATGACCATTGCAAGGATATTGACTCATCATATGATACTATTAATGGTGTAAAATAAGGTTCCTACATTATGTTTGAGCTAAATGTTAGAGCTAAAGGGTTGTCATTTGATGTTAGATTGATCATTAGATAATTTGTTAATCAAGCAACAAGTTTCAAAGTTAGGAGATAAACTTCTAAAAAAATTCATGGAATTGAGAACTTATGTCACATAACATCATGTATGTCTTTTATAAGGTTTAGAGAGCAATGAGAACCATTGGAATATATCACATGATATGAAGTTATGGGAAAAGGAATAGGAAGGGAAAGGGAAAGGGAAGAGAAATGGAAAGATACTTGATTCTGGAATATATGTTATATGAAATACTTGGTTCATTGCTAAATCCATAGCAAATGCAACATGTTGTGAGATTATATTAACAAAAAATACAATCAAAGGTAAAGTTTCAATATATCAAAGATTAGAAGAAATAACCACACTGAAACAATTTACCTGAAATATTTGTACCACACTATATATATAAGTTATGTTTGATATTTAGAATAATTTATCTAAGACACATAGATGCGAATTATGCATATTATACCATAATATTCCTTTACAATGTATAAAATATTCAAAAGCTATCCTCGAAGAAGCTATGGAGGTCTTTCAAGATTTCATTAGTGCTTTGTGATTTACGATGTTGCAATTTGAGAATTTAGACTTTAATAGCAAAATTAAATTGTAAATGTAAATAAAACTCTTTAAAAAAATTATACTTAAAAATATAAATAAAATAAGTATTATTTTAGTCAATCCAAACAAATTCTATTCTTTTTAAAATAAATTATTGGATGATGATAAAGCAATTTATTTGGTATACTTTATCCAATAACAGGCGACATTTTATATAAAGTGTAACTTTATCATTGGATGTAACTCAATTTATCTAAGTACTCAATAATCACACACTAATTTTTATCAGTTTTATAGTTTTTCTTATAAGTGGCTGCACTTCTTAAAGAATACATAAAAATTTTAATACATTGAACATACTGAAAATTTTGATATCATTTATTCTTAATTCCTTAGCAATTTTTTAATCCGTATTTTTCGAAGTTAATGAGAATTTAATTATTAGTGTTATGTTATTACCTTATAAAATGGAGGCTTAGAGGTCATGATTGATCACTAATTGCATTTCAATTAATTCGTAAACATTTTGAATAAAGAAATTGACTTGTAAACTTTTGAGACGAAGCATTTTGGTTTGAGTAGAGGAGAGAGTGAAACCTTCATGGAATTGATGATGTAGGCGAAGTACTTAGTCTCTGAGGTTTTATACCTACTTGTTTATCTATGGCTATATACGGCTTAAACTAGACAAGTCCCTCTTAATCTCCATTCAAAAGAGATTTTTCTATTCAGATATGTCAAATTCATTGAGACATCATTTCCGTTTAAGGATTCCCAATCATCTCCAGCAACATCCATCACCTCAACTCCATGACTTGGGGTTAACACATGTATATGGCAATGATAGTTTGCCAATAGGTATATATGGTTGAGGTTTTTATTTTATAAACGTATAGCTGTAGTTACTTGAAATCAGCACAATCTATTCTGAGTTAAGGAGATTTCAAATAAAAAAAAATTTCACAAAAGTACTTGAAATCAGTTGTCTACAAACTGATTTCAGGAATTAAGAAAAAAAACACAGAACCTTAAATAAGTGGTTTGCAAACCGATTTCAAGAAAAAATAAGACAATGTCTAAAATCGGCACTGACAGTGCCAATTTCATAAATAAATAGTGCCAAAAATTTGAATACCCCATGCCAACCCTTCCACCCTCGATTATAAAATACTCACTCAATTGACAAAAATTAAGAAGGAGAAGAGGGCAAAGAGAAACGATATTTCTTGCTCTAACAATTGAGATTCCAAGCTTTGCAAACTCAACAAAAACAAAACAAAAAGGAACATAGTTTTTCTCGATGAAACAATTACTTGCAGCGTACAATGCTTGTTTCAATGTCGAATGGCTTTTATATGAAGCCAATGTTTGGTTTTTTTCCACAAAGGAAAATCACAATTAGGGAAATCCTAATTGTATCAAGTGCCCCACTGAGTGGCCTCACCTGATGGCCTTCATGTGTTTCATAATGGCATTTGTAATCCAAATTTTTTTTTTTTAATAAGCAAGACTTGCAAGCCACGTTGCACTATAATGTGCATATATATATATATATATATATATATATATATATATATATATATATGTCAATCAAGTATTAAACATAAATAACAATGTGAAAGAAAAAAGAGACAGTGAAAATTAAAAAAATATAATTTGAAAGTGTAAGAGGTTAAATTTTAAGGGAATAAGATTTTTTTTAAGATAATTTTTTTAAAAGCAGTTACATATAAAAAATAAAAAAAATTATATAATGGGTTAAATAACTACTCAAAATGTAAGACGGTGGACAAGGATAAAAAGGAGAAAAATTGGACACCAAAAAGGGAAATCCCCTTTATTATTTTTATTATATTCAATAATTTTTTCTTCATAAAACTGAAAAATAAAAAACAAATTAATAAAAAAATCCAACCAAGCCTAGAAATTCTTGTTTATTAGGTTTAGAAATTTCTCTAATGCAATATTAACGACAAACATTTCTACATGGTCAAAGTTATCTTTATTAATATAGTGTGGTTTTTCACCAAAATTCAAGAGGAAATACCCTTTTTTACTAAATTTCTTTGTTTTTGAAATATTGTAGAATCAAATTCATCAATCATTATTTCATTATTTAATATGACATATAATTTATTATAATAAATTAATATTTTTAATATAATATTTGCATTCACTAAATCTCTTACAAGTTAATTCTTTTACTGATTTGACTAATAAAAAATTTATTAAATAATGATAAAATTTAGTAATTTTAATTCTAAAAATAAAAAATTATCAAAAGAAAGATTTAACAAGAGAAATTTACCTCGTAATACAATTAAGAAACCACCATGTAATAACGATTTTATATTTTATATATATATATATATATATATATATATATATTTTTAAAAAAAACAAAAGACACGAGACACGAGACACGGGCAGGCCTCGAGTTTCACGTGGCACATTTTCTTTATTCAATCAATTGCTACATAAATAAAAAGGCACAGCCACAAACAAATAATCTATACCATGCCCGCTCTAGTTCCGCAAATCAACGAACGCTTCTGGACATACACATCATTCATCACCGACAGCAAGAAGCTTCAGATTGCGCAAAGCAGACACATGAACCCCTAAACCGCCAACAACTGAATGTAATGTTTCTTCCATATCACTTATTGTAACTCACTTTCATTATTAAATGTTATTTTGTATTTGCTTTTGATAATGTTGTTATTAAAAATATATACAATCATCCAGATAAGCTTTGGAGACAGCCAGAAGTCTCTAAGTCGTTAATAACTTAAAACTACAATTTGCTGTCTCTATTATTTTAATTAAACAAATGAGAACTTCAGTCGGTAAATTTAAAAATAAAAATGTTATTTGTATTTATTTTGAGTGAGATACATTGTGTCGATTCACTCATTATTTATTATTAAATTAAATTTAATAGAAAGTGTGATTCCTGTTAAAATCTCATTCAATTCAATGATAAGTGATTCGTCATGATGTCACAATAAATGATGGGTGCACCTTCTTTGCTCAAAAAGGTTTCCCCTCGTATAGGTTGCCATGAAGATGGAGTCTGAACTGAATGTAATTTTTCTTCCATATGCAACTCCTGGCCACATGAACCCCATGGTAGACACAGCCAGGCTGTTCGCAAGGCATGGTGCTAGTGTTACCATCATCACTACTCATGCCAATGCCTTGTTATTCCAAAAGGCCATAGACAGTGACTTCAGTTCCNTATATATATATATATATGATATTAAAATGATTTTCATCTTTTTAATTCCATCTTTAGTTATTAATTTGGCAGTTTAATTTTTTATTGGTGTTTTTCTTCTTCCGTTATCATCTTTCTATTGTGATTCCTTTTCCATGACCATTGCAAGGATATTGACTCTTTATATGATACTATTGATGATGTTAAATAAGGTTCCTACATTATGTTTGAGCTAAATGTTAGAGCCAAAGGGTTGTCATTTGATGTTAGATTGATCATTAGATAATTTGTTAATCAAGCAACAAGTTTCAAAGTTAGGAGATAAACTTCTAAAAAAAGTCATGGAATTGAGAACTTATGTCACATAATAACATCATGTATGTCTTTTATAAGATTTAGAGAGCAATGAGAACCGTTGGAATATACCACATGATACGAAGTTATGGGAAAAGGAATAGGAAGGGAAAGGGAAGAGAAATGGAAAGATACTTGATCGTGGAATATATGTTACATGAAATACTTGGTTCATTGCTAAATCAATAGCAAATGCAACATGCGCTATAGTAGTGGAGGATGAAGAGGGTGGGGCGAAATTGGGGGTTATAAGGTGGAGCAAGGAGAAGAAGCAATGCATCATCGGTCACTCATCATTCCACCACTATGCAAGTGCAACAACGAAGCTAACTTACTTGCAATCATCCTATAATCTTCATCCATCATTACTCACTTATATGCACGATTGATATTTTTGTGCATGACCAGTATATTTTGGTTTGGTCTATATTGAATTGTTTGGTGAGTTTCCATTTAGGTCTTGCCTTTTTTATTTGGTCTAATTTGGTGCGATAATGCAAGTACATTTGGAATGAAATAGAAGGATTAATTAGAGCCCAATAAGCCTAAAGAGGAATGTGAGAATGACATGTCATCAAATTAGATAAAATGACACTTATGTGTGTTAGAATTTATATATTATAATAAATAGATAATAGATATGTACATCTTAACTCATGTATCTAGTAGAATAATGTTAGTAACTAGATGAACAAAGGGTCAACTAAGATTGGGTACAAACTCTATATAGGCCTATAACTAGCTATAGAAGTTTGAGTAATTGAGTATACATAGGACTGCAGAAATCTAAGAAAAAATTAGGTAAAACCAGAATGCCTAACAAAAAGTAATTAGGCAAGTGATGAAGGTTACAAAGCCAAATTATATTAATCCACAGGATCAAAATGTTGGAATAATTATTGTGTGGACATGCATAAATTAGTAATTTGTCCNGATCCTCTTACAACAACTTGATGCAGCTAATAGATGAGCTGAAGTCATTGAAGTTGTCAAGAGCAGTTGAGAAAACAAACTATTCTGATTTGTTTTAAGTAAGATAAAGATGGAACAACATCCAAACTATTCTATTTTTCAGCTGATATTTGTAGGGATTTGGAGTTCAGATAGCTTATTACTTGTGCATCGTTATGACATAACAAGTTTTTTTTTAGTTTTACCCTTTTACCAAGCCATTTGCGTAGTTTGAAGTTGAAGGGGTGGTATTATGCATAAAATTATTATTGGTAATAGAAATTTGTTTGAAAGCAAGTTGGCATCTCAACCTGTGGAAACAGCTTTCAGAGACAAATGAAATTCTGCACAATTACTTCATTCTTAGTGTCAACTAGATTTAGACCCACACAATGCGCAAACAAATAAAGTTATCAAAATAATGTAATGCTTATTTTAGTTTTAAGTTTGAGTCATTTTGGTATTTAAAATTCAAATTTTATTTTTTTAATATTTGAAATTGGAAGTTGTAAGTCAAATTAGTCCTTCATGTATTTTCATTACTGTATTGCCACATTTAATTTATTTATCACATTAAAAGGGTGAGCTGTAATTGCACATAAAACTGCAAATGAAGTCGTAAGAGTAGCTATGGTAATAAATGAAGTTGCTATAATAACTAAGATTTGTAACCCGTGTCGTTACAATCATATTTTTAGGTTTTAGTATTGTCACACAACTTTTGTTATCATCACATTCTCATTTAATGTGAAAAAGTAGTAAAAACGTGACAATACAATAATGATAATGAATTTAGAGACTAATTTGACTTGTAACTTACAATTTCAAGGATTAAAAAGTCAGAGTTTGAATTTTACGGACCAAAGTAACTCAAACTTACACTTTCAAAGAGTAAATAATTTAGTAAATGGAACTTTACTAATATAAAGTGTAATAAGTGTGTAATGAGAAAATAATTATTTATTTATAATAAAATGACAGTATAATAATACAAGTAAACAAAAGTATTTGCAAATTATATATATATATATATGATATTAAAATGATTTTCATCTTTTTAATTCCATCTTTAGTTATTAATTTGGCAGTTTAATTTTTTATTGGTGTTTTTCTTCTTCCGTTATCATCTTTCTATTGTGATTCCTTTTCCATGACCATTGCAAGGATATTGACTCTTTATATGATACTATTGATGATGTTAAATAAGGTTCCTACATTATGTTTGAGCTAAATGTTAGAGCCAAAGGGTTGTCATTTGATGTTAGATTGATCATTAGATAATTTGTTAATCAAGCAACAAGTTTCAAAGTTAGGAGATAAACTTCTAAAAAAAGTCATGGAATTGAGAACTTATGTCACATAATAACATCATGTATGTCTTTTATAAGATTTAGAGAGCAATGAGAACCGTTGGAATATACCACATGATACGAAGTTATGGGAAAAGGAATAGGAAGGGAAAGGGAAGAGAAATGGAAAGATACTTGATCGTGGAATATATGTTACATGAAATACTTGGTTCATTGCTAAATCAATAGCAAATGCAACATGCGCTATAGTAGTGGAGGATGAAGAGGGTGGGGCGAAATTGGGGGTTATAAGGTGGAGCAAGGAGAAGAAGCAATGCATCATCGGTCACTCATCATTCCACCACTATGCAAGTGCAACAACGAAGCTAACTTACTTGCAATCATCCTATAATCTTCATCCATCATTACTCACTTATATGCACGATTGATATTTTTGTGCATGACCAGTATATTTTGGTTTGGTCTATATTGAATTGTTTGGTGAGTTTCCATTTAGGTCTTGCCTTTTTTATTTGGTCTAATTTGGTGCGATAATGCAAGTACATTTGGAATGAAATAGAAGGATTAATTAGAGCCCAATAAGCCTAAAGAGGAATGTGAGAATGACATGTCATCAAATTAGATAAAATGACACTTATGTGTGTTAGAATTTATATATTATAATAAATAGATAATAGATATGTACATCTTAACTCATGTATCTAGTAGAATAATGTTAGTAACTAGATGAACAAAGGGTCAACTAAGATTGGGTACAAACTCTATATAGGCCTATAACTAGCTATAGAAGTTTGAGTAATTGAGTATACATAGGACTGCAGAAATCTAAGAAAAAATTAGGTAAAACCAGAATGCCTAACAAAAAGTAATTAGGCAAGTGATGAAGGTTACAAAGCCAAATTATATTAATCCACAGGATCAAAATGTTGGAATAATTATTGTGTGGACATGCATAAATTAGTAATTTGTCCAGATTAACTTAATTGTAAGAATATTTCATGTGTTTGGGCTAGTTGATGATAGGTGGGTTAGGCCCATCATTGACTAATAAATGGAGAGTCCCTACGTCTACCCATTTGTCAGTTTTTTATTCTGCCCTATTAAGAATAAAAAGGTAACAGCTTAAGGTTAGAATCTGACTTCGGAATAGAACGTAAAAACTCTTCATTCTCTTCTCTGTTTCTCCTCTCTGTTCTCTTCCAACAGCAACTTCTTGGATTCACAAACACAACGCTCTTGTTCGTGATGAATTGCTGTAAGGGATTTCAATCAACCGCCATGGATCCAGGTAAATTACCAATCTGACATGATGATTCTATTATTTTTCTATCAAGTGGTATCAGAGCCTTACATCATTGACAGGTTATTAGGATTGTGTTGTTGGATGATTTGAAAAATTGAAATATGTTATTCTAGTTTCCGCTGCACTTTCATGTGAAATTTGTGATAATAAGTGTTGTTAATCATTTGGTTAACAATTTATTCAATTTTTCAATCCTGTGAACCTGAATTGTTAAATTTGGGAATTGGGAATTTTATTCTAACCCTAATATAGCAATTAACCTCCAGCTATGGATTCAGCAAATGCAAACAAGGCTTTCATAACATTAAGCTATTTACATAATTATTATTTATCATGCTCAATGAACCATGGATACAGTAAAACAATAAAGGAAGAAAATGCAAAACAATAAAGAAAGAAAATTGAAGTTTTGTGCCGTGATGGGTGTGCCTTGTGCGGTGGTGGCGGTTGGCTGTCACGGTGGGTTCTGGGGTCGGGGCATTCGGTCTGCCCCTGCAGGTTTCCACCAGGCGTCGTAGCTACAGGGAGCCGCTGCTTGCGATGCCGCCGCTGCTGCACCGCCGTGGTTAATTAGTGGCATCAATGGTAAAATTGCGGATGCCGGGCATGCCGTAGAGAATCACGTGATTCCCGTGATTTGCCGCTGCAATTGAGGAATTGCTGTTTTGGATTTTCGAAAATTAATTGATATACTGGGATTGTTGATTTGTGTTGCTGCCATGATTTGCGGAAAATTTTCTGCAATCCTGTTGCCATGATAATGAGCCGTGAGTATTCTCCAGCCACTTGGTAATGGGTTCTTTCTGGTCCTGGGGCTTCTTTATGTTTATTATTTATATTGCACTGGTGTTGGGGAAAGATTTCTTGTCTCCCCTAGCTTCAACATTTGGTGTTGGCATGAGCTGAAAGAAGGAAAAAAAAAAATTCAGCACACTAATCGCTCTTTATTTTGAAATTAACTATAGGAATAGTTTTCTTTTATTTCTTTTAGTGTAATTGATTATAATTAAGATCAGTTACAATTTTTCCTTTATTTTTCTTTTATGATCAGTTACAATGTAATTGTTT